>CAUYPO010110595.1:0-12867 GCA_963574435.1 Cheirogaleus major
TACGGGCATGTACCACCATGCCTGGCTAATTTTTTCTATATATTTTTAGTTGGCCAGTTAATTTCTTTCTATTTATAGTAGAGACGGGGTCTCGCTCTTGCTCAGGCTGGTTTCAAACTCCTGACCTTGAGCGATCCTCCCGGCTCGGCCTCCCAGAGTGCTGGGATTACAGGCGTGAGCCCCCGCGCCCGGCCCTCATGATTTTCTTAATACCACTTTCTTTCTCTAGCTTATGTTCTTACAAGAAAACAGTGTACAATAGATACAACATACAAAATCTGTGTTAATCAACTGTTCATGCTATTGGCGAGGCTTCCAGCCAACAGGAGGCTATTAGTCGTTAAGTCTCGGAGGAGTCAAAAGTTACGTGTGGATTTTCAAGCCTCACATTGCTCGAGGGTCCCCTGTACATTGAGAATGTTGTGCAAGCATCACCTCTACCTCGTTCCAGAGCATCTTCATCGCCCCGAAGGGAAGCCCTGAACTCATTAAGCTGCCGCTCCCCATCCCCCGTTGAGGTGGGGTGGGGCATCTGATTTTAATCCACATCCTGAAAAGCAAATGTCTGTAATGTTTGTTTACAAATGTCAGGCTCTCAGAGAAATGGAAACACTCACTCAGCACTGCCGGGAGCACAGTGAGGTCTCCCGTGGACCTAAACCCGGGAGCTAAATGTCTATCAAAAGCGTTGAGCCCGGGCGCGGTGGCTCACGCCTGTCATCCCAGCACTCTGGGAGGCCGAGGCGGGTGGATCGCTCAAGGTCAGGAGTTCGAAACCAGCCTGAGCAAGAGCGAGACCCCGTCTCTACTATAAATAGAAAGAAATTAACTGGTCAACTAAAAATATATAGAAAAAAACGAGCCGGGCATGGTGGTGCATGTCTGTAGTCCCAGCTGCTCAGGAGGCTGAGGCAGGAGGATCGCTTGAGCCCAGGAGTTGGAGGTTGCTGTGAGCTAGGCTGACGCCACGGCACTCTAGCCCGGGCAACAGCGTTGAAAATACACAATTCCTCGTGTTAGGCTGTCCCCAAAGAGTGACCTAGATGCCAGCCATAGGAGAGCAGACTAATAAGTCATAGCAAAGCTTTAAGGTAGATGACACTGAAGTCTCCAAACTCAAGCACAGAGACTGAAATGCATTGGCATGGAAATTTGGCCTTGCCTGACAAATCATGTGACTAGCATGATTCCATTTTGGCTAAGAAAAAAGAAAGAAAGAAAGAAAGAAAAACAATCTAGAAGGAAATAGACCCTCATGTTAGTAACAGTTATTTCTGGGCTTTGATTTTATTTTTAAAATTTCATTCGCTCAACAGATATTCCGGAGCAACCGGTGTGTGTCAGCCAGGGCCAAGGGCAGGGCTGGCATCCGAATTCAGTTTGTTAGTTTGTCTCCTGTGCCAGCATTTTTATTTTTTTTATTCTTATTTTTATTTATTTATTTTTTCAGACAGAGTCTCGCTCTGTCGCCCCGGATAGAGCGCCGTGGCGTCAGCCTAGCTCACAGCAACCTCAGACTCCCGGGCTCAAGCGATCCTCCTGCCTCAGCCTCCGGAGTAGCTGGGACTACAGGCAGGACCCATGACGTCCGGCTAGTTTTTGTATTTTTCATAGAGACGGAGTCTCGCTCTTGCTCAGGCTGGTCTCAAACTCCTGACCTGAAGCGATCCTCCCGCCTCGGCCTCCCAGAGTGCTGGGATGACAGGTGTGAGCCACCGCGCCCGGCCTCCCCATTTTTTGTTTATCATCTATCTTGCCCACCAGATGTGAGCTGCCCAAGGACAGGGGTGCCTAGCAGTGCCGGGGTTGTAGGCGCTTGATAAACAGGAGTTCATGGCGAGCATTGCCTATTTTATGGAGGAGGAAACAGAGGCCCAGAGAAGTCCCCTGGTGCCTCCATAAAAACGGGCTGTTGGACCCCTGCAGTGTAGCCCAGATTGCACCAAATCTCCCTGCAGGTGGGTGAATGAATCCCCACTCCCTGGCTGGGGTAGACAAGGCTCCAAGGGCTACAGGAAGCAGGCCTGGCCTCCCAGACCGGGGTTCGAGGCCCAGTTTTCCTCCTTGCTGACTTCTACTTTGCGGAACTGACTTAAGCTCCCTGAGCTTCAGTTTCCCCTTCTAGAAAAATGAGGTTAAAGGTCAGGCCATGGGGTCTGGACTGGAGCTGCCACAGGGGGTATCTTCTTCCTGCAGCACCTCCACTGTACACCCCAACGCTGGACGATGGGGCCTGGCCTCCGGTCTGGGGCGGAGACACAGCCGGATCCAGACACTCCCATCCCGGGAGGCCAGAGTTGGTGGAGTGAGGGGAAGAGTGGGCAGCCTTCCTGGAGGAGGTGTCTTGGAGCTGGCATCCATCCCAAGGCATAGCTGGGAGCCGGCGTGAAGGCTCAGAGGCGGGGCTCGGCCAATGGGCAGTGAGGAAGGACCTTGGTTTTCCCTCTGAGGCGTCCAGGAGATCTATGGAAGGTGCTAGAGCAGGGGAGTGCTCAGCACTGGGGGGTGGGGAGGCTGGTGTGGGGACATCCTCGCAGGCACCACCAGGCCTCAGGTGGCCAATCGGAGCTCGGCCTGCACCTGGAGACCACGAACGGTCCCCCTCCGGCAGAACCGAGGGAAGAGGCTGCAGCTTCTGAGTCACCAAGCCGCTGCGAGAACATTGGGCGCCCAGCAGCCCCGCGTGGGCTGTCGCCGAGCGGGAACACGGCCCCCAGAGCCCCCAGCCGCCTTCCCCGCGGCCTCCCGCTCTCTGTTCCGGCAGCTGTTCCCTCAAGGCCACAGAAGGAGTGTGGGAGGGGGACAGGCGGAGGGAGGCCATGTGGGCTGCTCAGCCAGAATGCAGGAGCTTGGGGGGGGGAATGGGGCCTCCCTGGCTCGGGACCCAGCGTGTGTTGGGGCCGCCCGAGTCTCAGGACTCTGCCCAGGGTGGGGAAACTGAGCTCAGAGAAAGGCAGAGTCTGCCCCCATTCCTCACATGCACAGACACCTCATTCTCTCCTAAGAGCTGAAACCCTGCTCGCATCGAGGCCTGCGTTGTAAATCTGATCATTGCCCTTCTCTCCCTGGCTCCAAACTCTCCCATGGCTCCCTAGCACCCTCGGAATAGACCCCACACAGCTCACCAGGGCCCGCGAGGCTCTGCTCTGCTCAGCTCCTGTGACCCCCGCCCGGTCTCAGCACCGCCCACTCTTTCCTCCCACTCACTCCGCTCTGCCCCGTCCTGCCAGCCCCCCACGGTTCCTCCAACATGCCCAGCTGGTCCACGCCTCGGGGCCTTTGCACGTGCTGTGCCCTCTGCCCAGAGCACCCTTGAGAACCACCACGCCCGCTCCATCCCTCAGGAAAAGGGCAAGGCGCTCACGAAAGGTCACGTGCCCAGGGAGACACGGCCAGCTGGTGGGTTTCGGGATTCGAACCCAGGCTCGTCTGACTAACCCTGCCCCCCCACACACACGACCCCTCTTCCAGCAATGATGTCACATTAAAAACCAGCGCACCCCACACGGACTCACCAGCATATTGGTATTAAGGGATCAGCACCTAAGTGGACACATAGGAATGACATTTGTCGGGTGTGGGGCGGTGGGAGGGGAGGAGGGGGTGGGTATACACAAACATAATGAGTGAGACCCGCAACGTCTGGGGGATGGTCACGCTTGAGGCTCAGACTTGAGGGGGAAGGGGGGGGGCAAGGGCATTATCTGAAACCTAAAATTTGTACCCCCATAATTTGCTGCAATAAAAAAAAGAAAATATACTATTAAAAAAATTACTCATCTTTCTTCTTTGTAAAATATATTAATAAAAACACAAAATAAAAGGTTGTCAAGTCCTATGCCCAATAGTATGATCTTTCATCTATCAAACAGATGTTCTGAGACATGCTTATAATTTCTGTATACTTACAAAACACTGCTGTGGAGCTATTACCTATGTTTTAGAGTGTCATTCTCAAAGAAGACAACTTTGCCAAAATGATATTCATGAAAAGTATGGGCTAGAGAATATGCCGCATTTTATTAAATGGTATATCATTCAAGATCCAAATCAAATGCTATCTCTATCACAAAGCCTTCTCTGATTCCCTCCTCCCCACCCAAATGTTCTCTCATGTTCTCTCTCTTCCTTCTTTGAACCCTCACTACAATTTATTTTTACATCTCTTGTGGTTGCCATTTTAAAATAATGTATTGTTATGGTTTGAGTAAATGTCTCACCTTTCATGATATTATGCAAAGACTCTTACATATTTTTCACTCTTCACTCTAGGTATTAGAGTACTTTACACATATCTGTTGCTCAAGTAATATTTCGGCACTTTGTTATTTTTAATTTTAGACCTTTATGGTATTTATTTTATTGTTCTTTAATAAATTCTAATTGTTTACCCTTGTTTCTCAAAAACAAACTATAAGCTCCGTGAAGCCCACGACAATCTTCTAATACTTTTATACTCCCGGAATTCTTAGCACAGGCATGTTCATTTCAATTGACTAACTTGCCAAAGGCTTATCTAAGAAACATTTCAGAATACAGGTAGTGGCCATCACCAGGTCCAAGGACTCAAATCCCATAAAATGGGCTTACCATGGCATTGACATTTGCATGATCCCCTTTCCTATTCCGAATCTGAATACGGGATATTGGCAAATTCAGTCCTACTCCACTGGCCAGATTTCTCATGTCGGCAGGATTGTACTCCCCACACAACAGCAAACTGTTATTATCAGAACCAACTCCCAGAGAGGCCCGGTAGAGGTAGGTCTGAGAAAGTCTTTCAACTGTAGTGACATCGATTGTGGCTGATGTCATGCAAGGATTTGGAGACATCTTCCTTCCATACCTCAGATCCTCTGGGGGGTGACAGCAGCTCTGAGAGCAACAACATGGGCTCTGGCTCAACTTGATACATATGAAGAAGAGTAAGCACCCCAGAAATGAAAAAGAAATACAAGCCAGAGCGATTACCAAATACAAATTCTGGGCAGAAAGCTGCTCTCCTGGTTCCCAGACATCTTCAAAGTCTGGAAGGACCTGAGGGGCATAGTTGCTCAATAGCACACCCAAAATGACAGAGGAGGAAAGTGGTGGGTCTCCATGGTCCTGAACCACCACCACCACCCTCTGCTTAACTGCATCGGTGGGAAGAACTAAGCGAGCAGTCCGGAGCTCTCCCATATTGGTTGAAATTCTGAAAAGGCTAGAGTCAGAAGCTTGAGAGATGTGGTAAGAAAGCCAGGCATTGGAACCACTGTCTGCATCCTCTGCTACTACTTTTGTGACCAAGTGTCCAGTTCTGGCAGAGCGGGGCACAATTTCCACTGGCACAGAACCATTTCTGGGTAAGGGAAACAAGATGACTGGAGCATTGTCATTCCTATCTACGACAAACAAGTTTACAGTCACTGTCGCACTTCTGGGAGGAATGCCACCATCCCGGCCTTCTACTTGGAAGTGAAAACCCCTGAGATGCTCAAAATCAAAGGAAGTTTTGGCAGTGATAGCCCCACTAGATGATTCCACTGCCACCAAGCTAGAGGCTGGTGGCCCTTCTGAGAAAATATCCAACAGCTCATAACAGACAAGGCCATTCTTCCCCAGGTCTGGGTCCTGGGCAAACACTCGGCCTAGAGAGGCCCCAGGGCCATTGTTTTCAGCAACAAAAAGTTCTTGTTGCGGTTGAGGAAAGCTTGGTGTATTGTCGTTCACATCAGCAACTGTCACAGTGATTGTCCTTCGGGTGCTAAGTGGGGGCAGGCCACCATCCGAGGCGGTGATCAGAACCTGGTATTCACTGATCTGCTCCCGGTCCAGAGGCCCATCAACCAGCAGGCTGTAGTAGTTGTCAAAGGAAGCCCTCAGCTGAAAAGGGCCTCCACTGGACATGCTGCAAAAGACCCTACCATTGGAACCGAGGTCCTCATCCTTTACAGTAAAGAGACCAATCACCGTGCCGGGGGCAGCGTCTTCGGGTACTAGGCTGGAGAGACTCAAGAAGTTCACTTCCGGGGCATGATTATTCACATCAGTCACCTCCACCAGCAATTTAGCGGTGCTAGCTAGACTGAAGGCGCCTTCATCCCTGGCCTCGATGTATGCCTCCAACAGCATTTCCGGTGGACCTAACGAAGCAGCTACGCGCACCTCCCCACTTTTAGGGTGGACTTGAAAGTGGTGTCGCAGCTCTGCTTGCGTGCTG
Organism: Cheirogaleus major; assembly: GCA_963574435.1. NCBI lineage: Eukaryota > Metazoa > Chordata > Mammalia > Primates > Cheirogaleidae > Cheirogaleus > Cheirogaleus major. The sequence goes on from CAUYPO010110595.1 coordinate 6,203, forward strand.
TTGCTTAAGGAGTACCGGACTTCTCCATTGGAGCCTTCATCCAGATCCGAGGCTTGAACTCGGAATAACACAGTCCCATTGGGTGCAGTCTCTGGAACCTTGGTGCGGTATAGGGAGCGCTCAAATACAGGCGCATTGTCGTTTGTGTCCACCACGATGATGGTGACTTGTGCGTCTCCAGAGCGCGCAGGCAGCCCGCCGTCCCGAGCTGTAAGCACCAGCAGGTGGGTGGCGCGCCGCTCGCGATCCAGCACTTTCTCCAACACCAACTCAGGGTATTGGCTGCCGTCGACCCGCGACCCCATGTCCAGGCGAAAGTGCTGGCTGGGGCTCAGGCTGTAGCTTAGCACCCCATTGCTTCCCTCGTCGGCATCTTGGGCATTAGGGAGAGTAAAGCGGGCTCCGGGCGTCAGGAACTCGGGGATGTGAAGCTCCACGTCGCCAGCAGGAAAGAGAGGTGAGTTGTCATTGGTGTCCAGGACATGAATGCGCATCTTGTGCAGCTCCAGCGGGTCCTCCAGCATTAGGTCGTAGGTCAAAACGCAGGTAGCTTTGGTCCCACACAGCCGCTCGCGGTCCGCTGGCTCTCTAACCATTAAGCTACCGCTGGCCAGGTCTACCCCGAAGTGGACCTCGTTGTGGCTGGAAAGGAGGCGAAAGTTCCGCGAGGAGAGAGTGGCCGCTGGCAGCTTCAAGTCCGAGGCGACGTTGCCTATGGCTACGCCCGGTTCCGTCTCCTCCGGCACTGAGTACTCGAGTGGTCCCGCGGCAGCGCAGCAGGAAGCCCACACACACAGAACTGCCACCCCCCATCCCACCATCCTCCCTCTCGGCGTCCACGCTCCACCAACGGTGACCCAGGAGCATGCTCCGGACTGCTGGAGAGCACGAGCCGCGGTGAAGAGTGAGTTCTGGCCGGCCGTCCTGCTGCCGGCTAGAGATTCAGCGACCGCCGACGTTCCGCCTCCGGAGTACTGGAATTACCGGCGGCCGGCCGCGCTGGGAGCCGGGCTTGCTACACCCGAGGCTTGGCAGCCGTCTGGGAACGCGGAGCCGGCGCGGTGCGGAGGAGCGCAGCGCCGCCTAGGGGTGCGGGGATGAGTTAAAGCGCCGCGCTGGGGAAGCGCCGTCTCCAGCCGGATCGGCCGGGGTCTGGCCCCCACCTCTGGCCGCGGGCGCCAGGCGGGGCCAGGAAGACGCTTGGAGAAACTAACGCATCTCTCCTTAAACAGCGTTTTCTAGGACCACACCCTGAGACCGGCCGGGTCTTAACCTCCACAATCCCTGCCTGAAGACTGCCGGTACCGGGGCTGAGCCCGGCTGGGCTCCTCCCGCCGTTTGGAGAGCGGAGCGTCGAGGACCGGGAGCTCTGACCCACTGAGCACCTACACCCGCGGGAGGGCGGAACTCCGGCGCAGGCAGGGCGGAGGCGGAACCGTGAACGTGAGCGACCACGCCTTCCATGTTTAAGGAAACAGTAGCCCCAGAACCAAGTGCGGTGGTGCGTTCCGTGCTGGATTCCCAGCCTCTCTGCCGGGTCGAAGTCCCTCCGGCACCCCCCTGCATCCCAGGAGCCGCCAAGAGTGCGGACTCTGGCTTTTCGAAGCAGCGGAGCCAGCAAGCACAAGGCTTTCAGGTCTACGCTCCGCTTTTTTGCGTGACAGCAGTTTCTCCTTCCCCTAGAGGCCCTACTGGGAGGGCTTTGCAAGCGGCGCTTGACGCTCTGCGTAAAAGAGGTCCTAGACCAGTCAATACCGATAACCAGAAACTCACACTTGGCAACTCGCCCCCAAAGACGACGAGCAAAGTTGTTGGGGGGAAAGAAAGTACTGAGCTACTCTCCAGAGTTTGGCCAGGAAACTACTCTCTGTAAATATTTAGAAAATAGCAATGAGGCAGGATAAGAACAGGCTAGATGCCCATCCTTTCTCCAACTTCTTTTTAAATTTGGTCTTCTGCACGGAAATTGGGACAGTGATCAGTTTTATGAGAAACAACTCTGAGCCACAACAAATACCTCCAAATTCCGCCTAGCACGCTACACCCAGTCACTTTCCCTAAGAGGGAGGTGAGAAGAGACTGATTTAATTGATTATTAAACACTAAATTCCTCACCAAAATCCTTCTAATACAGTTGCAGTGTTCAAAGCTCCAATAATCAAAATTTGAAAGGCAAAAGCTGAACAAAGATCTAAAATTGAAGCTTCCAAGACACCATATTTTCTGGACAGAAACCTGCCTAAAAACTATTGATAATTATGGAAGCTGGGTGATGGTACATGAAGGTTAATTACACAATTTTCTCAACTTTTGTCAATACTACTATAATATTTGTAAATCACTGATTAAAGTGGTGGGGAGAGGGGCAGCTCCAGCATTCTCTTCCTAAGACTGAAAGTGGGATTGGTGACTCCACTGTTCCACTGAGAACCAATTACCTCTACCTCCCCTGAACATCACAAACCCATTCTGTATCTCTTCCAGGAAACTAGAAAAGGGAGGCTGCAACATAAGGCAATGTAAGTAGCAAATGCCTCCTGACTAGTTTGCCTTTATGAATTAGGGAACCGAAAAATCATTGACACCAAGTCTCTGATAAAATTAAAGCAGAAAACATGTCAACCCATTAGGCAGAGTCACAAGTACAGACGTCACTAGGAGACCTCACTAGGATGTGCAATAGCCCATAAAAATTGAACTTATTCTTCACCAAATTTCAAAACCAGAACTAATTTTCTGTTTGAGTGCCAGAGATTAGGATTCACATTCCCTCATCTTAATTTAATGCTGCTAACCAAGCTATCTGCTTTGGAATGAAAGGTTATTCTTTCACCTTTCCATTCTCAGTAGATGAAATATAACTAGAGGTTGTACTTAACTTTTGAAAGGCCCCTTACTTTTAGACCTGTAGTCAAGCCTCCAATTATGCCAGGTTTAGGAATTCTGAGCTATATCCAGGGGACAGTATGTGTGGGTGTATTTGGGACATGAGAAAAAAGGAAAAACTCATAGAGAATAGCATGGAAAGTCTTCACAAAAACTCCTCCTCATTCACACACTTCTCAGAGTTTTTGCTTCCCCTTTCCCCATTTCTCTATTTAAACTGCCGCTGATATCTATTTTCAAAAGATTTCATTTGTGTCCAGAATAAGTGTCCATAGCATCCACTTAATGAGATTTGTCCCACCATATGCCTCCCTAACTTTAGGCATAACATTGGGATTTGTGAAAAAGCAATATTTAAAAGAGAAGGCTATCCCAAAGATGAATAAGGCTAAAGATTTTGCCTTTTGGATAAAATGAGCAGATGAAGATTAAAATTATGAATTAGCAAAACTTCTCTTTAGCAGCACCTTTCACTGCTAATATTTCATTTTCTCATTTTATGAAATTTCCTATAGTTTCTCCTATTCAGGTATTTCAAAGCTTTTAATTAAGCACAAGTATAACTTTAAGTAAACTGTAGGCAAAACATTGTCCTAATTTCTGCTTAGGCTCTATTGCCAAGACTATTACTATAAAGTCCTCCCAGTAAACTTACCCTTAAGCTATAAATTCCAAAGAGTTCTAGCCATATTTCATAAGATATTATTGGAGATCTCAAGGCCAAACAAGAAAATAGTAAATCTGATACCCACCGAAGAGTTTGTCAACAAAAGGATATTGTACTTTAAACATGATTTTCTTAGTGCTTAAGATTATTTTCTGGGAGCATATTAGGTACTTATGAAATCTATTAATAAATTAACAGATAGGACACCATAATCAAATTAACCAAAATTGAATCCTATAAAATAACAAAGTACCCAATCAAGTTTAATAGAGTGTGAGTTCTTTGAAAGGTAGAGATCTTTGAAGGTAGAGATCTGTATCATTCAATACTTGTTTGTCAAGTATCTACCTAAGTACCAGGCATGTAAAGTAAGTGGCTAAAGCACTATTGATACACAACATTGTCTTGTGTCATTTTTTTTTCCTTAAACCCTTTACCAAAAATGAATCATTACAGAATTTCTTTCTAGAGTTTCTATTACCAAGGAAATAGTTTCTCCATGACATAATACCTTCTAAAATGTCTTGGACCTCTCTCATGAATCTATACTCCAATTAACTCTATGCTTTGTTTACTTACTACTTTTTATTATGTAACAACTTTTCAAAAATTATTTCTCTTTAAAAATATTTTTCTATTTCACCCTCAAAGTGTAGCCCTCAGAACTAAAAGTCATACTCTATATTGGTCAAATCACTTCAAAGTAAAGGAGAGCTAGCTCTTTTATTCTAAATACTACTTATGTGGTAATGGAGTTCAAAGTTGCAGTTTTACAGTCAGGACAAACCACTCCCACTGCCCAGCTGCTGTCCTTGATATACCACTGGCTGAAGATAAAGTAGAATTTCATTGCTGGAAGTCAAAATCTGAAGTTTATTTTTTCAATGTTTTTATTGAATGATGTCTTTGGATTTTTCCCATTTTCTATGTGTTTCATCTATTTGAGGACATCTATTAGAAGTATGTTGGATCTCCTTTTTCTGTGTTCCAAAGCTTTTCTTTTCTTTCTAATTTTTAAAAAGTTCTTTGTTCTTTTCCATTTATTTTCTCAGCCTTCTCAAGTGTTTCTTCTTTTTCTTGGCAGTATGTCAATCAGAGCCTGTTCACCTTTTTACTGCTTCCAGTGCAGCCTTAATTTCTGTAATGATTTTATATTTCTTTTCCATTTATTTCATGAATTGTGCCAGCTGAGTTTTCATGATCTTTTGTGACCTTTTCATTTTATCCTTGAAACTCTGTACCTCTGTTTCAAGTTTCTGATTCTATGAGACCATTTAAAATTAAGTTTTGCAAATGAAATGGAAGAAAATATTTGCAAGCCATACCTTTGATAAGAGGTTAATATTCCAAAATACATAAGAAACTCAACTCAATTGTAAGAAAATAAATAACCTGATTTCAAAATGGACAAAGGATCTGAATAGACATTTCTCTAAAGAAGACACAAATGGCCAGCAGGCATATGGAAAAAAAATGCCCCAAATCATTATCATAAGAGAAATGCAAATTAAAACCACAATGAGATATCATCTCACATCTGTTAGGAAGGCTATTATCAAAAGACAAAAGATAAGCATTGGAGAGCATGTGGAGCAAAGGGAACCCTTGCATACTATTGGTCGAAATGTAAATTAGTACAGTCATTATGGAAAATAGTATAGAAGTTCCTCAAAAATTTTAAAATAAAACTACTGTATAATCCAGCAATTCCACGACTGGATGTATAACCAAAGGAATGAAATCAGTATCTCAAAGAGATAGCTGCACTCTCACATTCACTGCAGCATTATTCAATAGCTACGAAACAGGATCAACCTAAGTGTCCATCAGTGGATGAATGGATAAAGAAAATGTGGTATATATACACAGTAGAATACTAATCAGCCTTAAATTATCATTTGTGACAATGTATATAAACCTAGAGGACATAATGTTAAGTGAAATAAGCCAAGCACAGGAAGACAAATAGTGTATGACCTCACTCATATGTGAAATCTAAAAAAGTTGATGTCCTAGAAGCAGAGAGTAGAATGGTGGTTACCAGAGGCTGGGGCAGGGGGAGATGGTCAAGGGTACAAAATTTCAGTTAGATAGGAGAAATAAATTCAAGAGATCTATTGTACAACATAGTGACAATAATTACAATGTGTTGTATTCTTGAAAGTTGCTAAGACGATAGATTTTTAAGTATACTCACTGCCAAAAAAAAAGTATGTAAGTTAAGGCATATATTAATCAGCTTCAATTAGCCATTCCACGATGTACAGTTGACCCTTAACAACACAGGTTTGAACTGTGCAGGTCCACTTACCTGTGGATTTTCTTCCACCTTGCCACCCTTGAGACAGTAAGATCAATCCCTCCAATACTTATCCTCCTCCTCAGCCTACTCAACGTGAAGACAAGGAGAATGAAGACCCTTATGATGATCCATTTCCACTTAATAAATAGTAAATATATTTTATCTTCTTTATGATGTTCTTAATAATATTTTCTTTTCACTAGCTTACTTTATTGTGAGAGTATAGTGTATAATACATATAACCTACAAAGGAGGGGGAGGAGGAGGAAAAGGAGGGAAACTACATGCAAAGAAAAGCCCAGGACCAAAATATGTCACCAATAAATTCTACCAAATATTTAAATAAGCATTAATAGCAGTTCTTTCAAACTGATTCTACAGAATAGGAGTGAACACTTTCTTTCTGAGGCTAATATTTCGTTGATACCAAAACCAAACAAAGATATCGCAAGAAAATTAGTCTATTTGTGCTGTTATAATAAAATATCCAAGACCAAGTAATTTATAAACAACAGAAATTTATTTTGGATAGTTCTAGAGATTGAGAAGCTCAAGATCAAAGTGCCAGCAGATTCAGTGTCTGGTGAAGTCCCCATCTCTGCTACCAACATGGCACTTTGAAGAGTTTTCCACTTGGTGGAAGAGCAGAAAAGTAAAAGGGCCTAACTACTATGTGAAATCTCTTTTATAGACTTTAATCCAATTCATGAGGGAGAAGCCCTCATGATCTAATCACCTACAAAAGGCCTCACCTCTTAATACTATTTCAGTGGGGTTTAAGTTTCAACAAGAATTTTAAAGGAGGCACAA
>CAUYPO010110597.1:0-25157 GCA_963574435.1 Cheirogaleus major
TGACCCTCGGCCCTTGACCACACCCCCCACCGCCTGCCCTGCCACCTGCATGTCTAACCACCTGCCCTGCCACCTGCATGTCTAACCACCTGCCCTGCCACCTGCAGGTCTAACCGCCTGCCTGCCACCTGCAGGTCTAACTGCCTGCCCTGCCACCTGCAGGTCTAACCGCCTGCCCTGCCACTGGCATACCCTCATCCTACCTAACATTGGCGCCGGAGATCTGCCCACCATCCCTGAGGCCTGGAACACTGGTGGGCAGAGGTGGTGCCTTCAGGATGCTGGTTACTCTGAAAGACTGGACGAGGGGTGAGGGAGATGGGAGACCCCTGGTTTGGCTGTGAGGGTGCGGAGGTGATGTGGGGGTGCCTCTTCAGAACCCTCTCTGCGTCTGTCCTCCTCCCAGGCTATGGGGATGAAGGCTGCTGAGGCCGCCCTCCTGCAGAGGAAGGTGGGGCAGGGGTGAGAGGACACGGTGGGAGCTGCGGCCTCCTTCAGCTTCCCGGAGAAGTGACTCCTTGAGTTTGAGGGCAGTGTCATCAGTGAGGGTGGTGAGCTATGCACCCGAGGAACACATTTCACAGTTCCAGTTGCTCAGCAGCAGTGTAAAAATGGGTATGTTTTCATCAAAATAGAGAAAGAAAACTTGACAAGTAATTTCCAGGCACTTTTGTGGTGATCACCACACTAGGGTCAAGAGATCTGGGTTCTGATGTGTCTCCACCTTAACTTCCCCCTTCCAAGTCTGAGTGGCTGTGGCAGGGCTGGTAGGCACCTGGCCCTCGAAGTGTGGGAGCCTTCCTTCCTGCACCCGTGGCAGGCATCACTAATCCACCACAGAGCACTTGCAGTCTGGACTGACAGGCAGCTTCGACACCCAGACTCCTCAATACCCTGCTCCAGGCTCTCAGCAACCAGGCGCAGGTGCCTGTGATTTACAAGGGCCATTTTTCTTGTGTTGAAGCAGGAGGCTGGGCAGGGTCCCCTCTCTCTGTCTTTCAGGCCCTAGCAGCCTGCCTGGGGAGGCAGCACCGCGGGGCCGGTCAGGTTTCTCAGGGTTTCCGCAGTGGGGATGACTCCTGTCTTGCTGTGACTGAACTGCGGGGGAATCTAAGGGGTGATGAAGGTGCGGTTGCTCATTGTCACAGCTGCCTCGAGCATGGTGACTGGACGGGGCCAGAGCCCTTCCATGTAGAACCAAGGCTCCTGCCTGAGCACTTTTCTTCTTTACTTTCTCTGTAGACTTCACTAGATGGGGTAATTCTCCTTAGAGATTAGGAAACTGAGGCACAGAGAAGTGAGGTAACTTGCCAAGGTCTGGCAGAGGGTAGGAGGGCAGGTGGAGAGGTGTGTGTGGGCACCTGCTCCCAGGTCACCCGGGCCTTGTCCCAGCACCCAGACTTTTCTGACCAAAGTGGTGCTGACTCTGGCCCCTGCCTAGGCCTGGCCTGGGTTGTCTGGCCTGGAAGGGGGAGGGAGGAGGGGGAAGGAGGAGGGGGAAAGAGGGAGGAGGAGGAAAGGAGGAGGGGGAAGGGAGGAGAGGGAAGGGAGGGAGAAGGGGGAAAGGAGGAGGGGGAGTGAGGAGGGGGAGTGAGGAGGGGTCTGGAGGAGGGGAGAGGGGCCAGGGCCCAGCGCTGCAGCTGAGTCCAGGCAGCCAGCCTGGGTTTGTCTCCGGGAGGTTTATGCCTGCACTCAGCGACCGTTGTTACCCAACCAGAAGGTTTTTCATGTGGGTTCCCTGGGAAATTGGACATGTCCAGGCTCCCCGTGGCATGTCTGCGCTTCCTACAGGCTGGTGGGAGACGCCTTTGCCGTCCTTAACACTTGAGAAAAATGCACTTATAAACAAAACAAGACAAAACAAAACCATCTTATTATTTTCTCTCCTTCCTTGATTTAAAAAGCGATACACACTCTTTGAGGAGACTTTGGAAAAATACAGAAGGAACAAAAGCAAGTGACGCCATCAGTAAGCCCACAAGCCTGCAGGGACCTCAGGGAGCAAGCTCTGGCAGGCAGGAGTGAGCTCCCGTGAGTTGACCTCTCTGACCCACCCTGCAGGGCCCCCTCGGAGCCGACCGACCGTGGGAAACAGCTGCTGGTGGGCCTGGGAGGGGCGGCTATTGTCCCATGTCCCTCCCACCCTGTAAATCCTTCTCAGCCAGAGCCTGAAATGCTCTGTGGGAAGATTGATGGGGACACTGTGCCTGTAGGCTGTCCCTGCCCTGGGACACTTGGGATTTAATTCCCCAGTAGCCTAGGGGAGCCTCTGAATCTGTCCCTCACAAAAACAATATCATTCCTGACCCTGAGAAGGAGGACCTCCGGGAGTTTGGGTCACCCTCCATGGTCATACTAAGGTCAGGGGTGGCCAGAGGCCAGGGCCTGGCTGCTCTGCCTGGCGGGAAGTGGCTCTGAATAAAAGAATGCTTACCTTCCCACAGCCCTGCAGACGCCCTGTCGGGAAGGTCGGGCATAGGGGACTCTCTATAAGATCGGAAGGGTGACGGCCACCTTCCCAGAGCAGCCACACCCCGTCCTGGCCTCCTGGCCTCCTGTCTGTGCTGCTGCAGTTTTGGAAGGATCTCCCGGAATTTCAGGGAATGAAAATTTGAACATTGAAACTACCCCACTTCTAGTCTCTGCCGGAGGGTGGGGTGGGATTGAATCAATAGGCTTATCCCATGGGCGTGGCTGGTGTTGGAGAAGGGCAGTGTCCTCCGTCCTGGCCCTGTGGGCCTGGGGCAGTGGCTTGTCTCTCCAGGCTGTGGCCGTCTGGCCTGTGGGACGGGAATGGCTGCCCTGCTGCCTTCCTGCTGGAAGCTCTGCGTCCAGCCGAGAAGGCCCTGTGTCCCTGCCCGTAGCCTTCAGTGCCCAGGAGTCATGACATTCTCTCCCACTCTCCTTTGCAGACATGTGCTCTCATGTCACCCCACCAGCAATTCTGCTTGGCAGGAATTCTCAGTCCCATTGGAGGGATGAGCAAACAAGCCTCCGAGACAGGAGCAGCTGGCCTGGGTTCCATGGTCAGGCCTGAACCTAGGTCTGGTGACCCCAGGCCTCACCTCCGGCCTCCTCATGACTTAACTTGCCTTCTCTGCACCTGCCTGTGGCCTGGTGAGCCCCCACAGTGGCCACCTGTGGTGGAGAGCTTGCTGGTGTCCTGGCCTGATGCACGGCAATGGAGGGCTGTCCCATGTCCCCTGTCCCATCTCTCATGACAGGCCGCACAGTTATGTCACCGCGTGGCTGTCCCAGGTCAGGCTCATTGTCCTCCTGCCCTGCCGCACCCGTTCCTAAACTCTGCGGCTCCACTGTCCTCAGAGCTCTCTGACAGCCTGGCAGGAGGGCTGCGCTCCTGGTGGCTGGGTGGGCGGGCTGCCTGTTCAGCTCTGAGCTGCTTCTGTGCTCGTCTTTTCTTCCCTTCGGGGGTGGCTTTTGTCCCAACAGTGCGGCGGTTCCAGGAGGCGTGTTTGTCCGGACGTGACAGCCTCTCAGCAGAGGCACACGCCAGAGGCCTGGGCGCAGTGGCACCTGCTCTTCTGGCTGTGGGCTTCTTCCTGAGATGGCCTCGGCCACCTCCCGGGATGGTGCCAGCACTGGCCGAGAGTGCTGGTGCAGGGAAGCTCCCCAAAAGCCCAGTGGGCTGGGGCTGCAGAACAGACCACCGCCTGGCAGGGCAGCTATCTAGAAACAGCATTGCCTTGCCCTGCTGAGAATCCTCTCCTGGCCTGTGGCCCCACGTGCACTGGAGGAGAGGAATTCTCGCTCCCTGTTGACTCTTTTTCTTTTCAAATATGTCAGGCACATCAATTTATTATCTTTTAAAATACATTTGGCAAGAAACTGTATGTGTGTGTAAGTTACAAGGCATGACAATGACATGAACACGAAAATCTGCACCCTGCCAGGCACTGCTGCCTCTGGTTGTTATGGGCGTAAGGAGTAGCAGCTGGTGGAGAAGATGGGTATTGGGGGTGTCAGATCCAAATCTAAAACTGGTCTCTGCCACTGACTGCCCACGCGACCTTGAGAAGGTCATGGCTACTCAGACCTCAGTGTGTCCAGCTGAAACATGAGTTCATGAAAGGTTCAGGGCATCCTTGAGGAGTATGTCCTGAGACACCTGCAGAGATTTTCTGTTTTTGGAGGGTGTCTTGCATAAAGAATGAGCCCTTGGCCCGTGTGTGTGCTGCGTGTAGACTCCCTCAGGTGTGTTCCAACTCTGGTGCTGGGTGGCTGGGTGGTGTTTGTCACTTAAGCATTTGTAGCTCCCTGCAGGGTCATCAGTCCAGCCTTGGTGATGTCCTTGTCTCAAGGCACCTTAGAGTTCTGCTAGCAGCAAGGAGGACTGCATTGAAAATCTGCATGGGCTCCCGGTCTGCAGGGGCTGCCCTTGAGTATGTCTCCCTCAGTGGCCCTGGAGGGCCCTCGTGGTATTCCAACCCTGTCCCCTGCTCAGCTGCTCGCTCTGTCTGCGGCCCAGACAGCTGAGCACAGGAGCAGAATGAAGTGCTGCCAGTGGCCAGTTCTTTCTCGATGCCACTCCCTGGGCCCTGTGCCCATCGCCAGCCAGCTCCCCACTGTCCTTCGGAGTGTGGCAGGGGACTCAGTGGCCATTCTTTCATGACGCCTCCTTGCAGCTGTTGTTCTGTTCCTTGGGGGCTTGGAGTGTCTGGCCTTGGCCATAAATTACACACATCTAGTAATCTTATGAAAATTTATGAACTCCTTTTTTAGCTGTGAACACACAACTCCTCTTTTTCTCCTCTGGAGCTGTGAGGTTGGTGGGCTGCCCTGGGCTTCATTAATTCCCGGGATGTTAGAACCTGCTGGGATAATTGAAGACTCAGACATGAAGATAAAAGATGGGGGATGCTTCCGGGCCACGCTGAGTGGGGAGATGGGATAGAGCAGGCCCAGGGAGAGGTGTGTGTCTGTGTGCTGCACACACTGCAGGGGCTGCAGGACTGGGGTCCACATGGCGGGAGCAGGCCCCTGGGGCAGAATGTGGGCACCACCTGGCCCACCTGGGCTGGACCTGCCTGCCACCCACCAGCCCTGTGTTCTTGCACAGAAACGTCACCTCTCCGCACTTCCTTTCTGCCGTTACTGTTTTGGCAGGCGGTTTTTGCCCTCTGGTGCTGCGGTTGGGAGGACTAGGGAGGGAAGAGCCATGTGTGCACCAGGTGTCTTGGGGGTCTGGTAGTGATGCTGGGGCCTGGGGAGCGGGAGGGCTCCGGGGTCCTGGTGGAAGGAAGCCACTGGGTCGCTCATACCTGGCTGTGTCTCCCTTGGCTGCACCCCCAGAGTTGTCGCTTGCGTTGTGTGTGTAACTCTTTGATTCCTGTCTTGTCTCCCAGTTGGAGAGGGATGCCCGAGCAGGCAGGGCGGGACGGCAGTTTTTCTGCTCTTGACTTTGTCCTGAAGTGCTCGCAGAGCGCCCGCACCCAGCACTTGCTCAGAGCCCTTAGCTGAGCCCAATTTTCCTCAACAACAGCCCCGAGGGCCCTGGGGCTCCTCCTGTGCCAGTCTCTGCCGATCTGTATGGTGTTGGCTGTTCCACTCGCCTCCTTGGGACCCTGCACCGAGTGTGGGGTAGGGCTTGTTTGGAGAAAGTCTTCCAGGCCCTTCTTGAGCCAGCCCTTTCTGGTTCTGTCAGCATTTCCTCCCGGGCTGGGTCCCCCAGTCTCCCATGGCTGCCACATGGGTGTGTCTCAGGTTCAAGTTGGACCAGGTTCCTCCCCCAGGCTAAAGCCTCCTGTGGCTCCTCAGGCTAAAGTCTGTGCTTTCTTCCCAGATGCAGGTCTTGGTCTTCCCTGTCACCTTCTCCTTGCACACCTTCTGCTGCAGCCTAGCACGCTGTGGGGCTCTCTGAACTGGGGCAACTGCTCCGTGTCCTGCCCTGGGCTCACGCTGCCCTCGCTTCCTGGAACACTTTCTCATCCGCAAAGCGCATCCTTGTGCTGCCTTCTCTTGAACCTGCTTCTGGTTCTACCGGCAGGCTGTGCCCTGCTGGGTCCACACAGACCCCACTGCTGCACCCAGGGCGTGTTGGCAAATCTCACCTGCTAGTCTGTCTCCCCCAGGGCTCTGAGCTCCTTGAGGCGTCTCTGTGTCCCCCGAGCAAGTCATGGGGCTGCCCATGCTCGTTTGGACAAACGTGTGGCCTGTGTCCACTGCACGGCTCCAGCAGGGTCCCAGTGGAGCGCTGGGGCAGTGTCTGCCCCCCCCCCCGCCCCCCGCTGGTGGCTAGGTCTGCCTTGGAAGGCAGGCAGGCTGAGGCGGGGCAGACGAGCAGCCAGGGAGGAGACGGCTGAGAGCGGGTGCTGCACGGCCGGGCATATTTGTGGCTGCCTTGGCTTTGCCTGTGGTAGCAGAGGAATGGCAAGAATGTGTGCTGAGTAAACAGTTACACTCAGGCGCACTGATGGGTGGAGAATGCCCGGCGGGACCGTGCGGCTTCCCTCCCTGGCTCCCGTTTGGGGGAAGTCTGACCAGGGAGCAGAGGCTCAGGGAGCCTTCCTCCCAGAGAGCCGGGTGACTGGAGAACAGTGTCAACTTGCTGTGGCCTCCCGGACTGGTTATGGGCCAAGCTAGGTTGGGTATAGGGCAGACACACCCGCACCCCACAGAGGTCCCCACAGAAGGCCTGGCGCTCGAGGCTCAGGGAAAGGGAAGGTGTGAAGCTTCCCCAGCTCAGGAGCAGTGGGAGCAAGGTTTGCACCAGGCCCTACCCCTGTGCCACTGGGCACTTTCCCTCAGACCACGCTGCACCTGGCTCCATTGTCACCGCCGTGCCGAAGCAGAGCCTTGGGAGTGGGGTGCCACAGAGGTGCCTCGAGTGGCTGGGCTCGCCAGACCCTGCCTCTGCAGAAGGAAGAGGGGAGCCTGCCTCTCACTTGGGGGGCAGGGCTGGCTGGTTTGGGGAGAGACGGGGGTGTGTGGCTTCTGGGCCACTGTGCCAAGGACGTTGCAGGGCAGGAGGCAGGAAAGCAGCAAGCTTTTAACTTTTGAGCCAGCTTATCCATTTCTAAAAACCGGACTCCATTTCTGTTTGCTGTGTAGATTTTCTCATCTGCATCCCAGCCTCTCCCTCCCTCCCCTCCCACCCCGCTGAGCCCCGCAGCACCCCAGCAGCCGTGGTCCGCCCGTCCATGATGGTGGCATGCTCTCCATCTCGAGGAATTTGGAGGAAAAACAGATGGTTGTAGCTGGCGACATTTACTTTGCTGTCTGTCAATATGTGAGAGGTTTTATTACTTTGCAGTGCTAGGTTTCAGAATAAATTAAACGGCTGATGGAAATATTAAAATGGAATTAATTTAACTAAACAAATAAAACTGGGAGAGTCTACACGATTTGTTTAGAAGTTACTAAATATATTTTCAAGTGAAGCCTCAGGGCAGGGAGTAATTCCTTACCCCTTGTGGGGGAGCTCACCCAGCCGGACTCCACCAGGCACTTTCTGGGGCCAGGACCGGGTGGTGCCAGGCAGCAGCCAGGCTGGCCTAGGCGACTGCCCAGGAGCTCAGAGGCTGGCAGGGGGCAGACATGGGGCCCACAGCCCCACCCTGTGCCCCCCTCAGGAACCTGCCAAGCATGTCTGCAGGACAGGGTGGAGGCTGCACTCCGCCTGCCACACCCATCCTGTCACCCAGTCCCCAAGCACCTGCTCAGAGATTCAGAGGAGACCTGGCCCTACACTTGCCTCCGTGAGCTCATAGTTTAGGGCGGGAAGCAGAGAAGGTAACAGTTCGCAGGTAGGTTACTTTAATGTGCTGCTAGAGACATGCTCGGGGTGTGTTGGGGAACCTAAGGACAAGTTTTTTTTTTTTCTCTTTCTTGTAACAAATATTGATTTGTGTCCGTTTTAATGTTTTGAGAGAAATACGGAAGCAATTCTTTGCCCAACAGCATTTGACTGCCTCATAGCCCTGCCAGAAACCTCAGCATTAGAAAGTCTGTCTGAGACTAGAGCGTTGCACTCTTTGTGTGTCCTTTACAATGCAAGGGGGGAGATGGTCAGGGCCCCACCCAAATGCTTTCCTCAGAAATGGAGAGGTGGCCCTGCAGGCTGTGGTTCTTTAGCGGGGAAGGGGGCGGAGGGGTGGCAGTGTGGTATGTGGAAGAGCTAGCCTTTGTTAGGACAGTCCAGGGACTCTTAAGATCTGTCTTAGTCCGTTTGTGCTGCTGCAACACAATACCTACGACGAGGTCATTTGTAATAGAAAGAAGAGACGCTTACTCTCTCCCAGTTCTGGAGGCCGGGAAGTGCGAGGTCGAGGGGCTGGCGGGCTGTTGCCTGGCGAGAGCCGCTCTCTGCTTGCAGGATGGTGTTCTGATGCTGCACGATCCGGAGGGGAGGACCGATGTGACCTCGCATGGTGAAAGGTGGAAGGGTGAGAGAGGACTCAAGCTTTTTTATAGGGGCCCTAATCCCATTCCGAGGGAGGAGCCCTCATGGCCTGATCGCCTCTTGAAGCCCCCACCTCTTGACATTACCATTTTGGCAACACCTGAATTTTGAAGGGGACATGTGCAAACCATAGCATTTTGCAGCCTTGATTTATTCCAATTGTAGGTATCCAGCAACCCCCAATCTCAGCCTGCCTCTCTTGCCCCTGGGAACGCCATGTTGTTGGCCATCTCCACAGCTCTCTGCCACGTACACTCACATGTGCACCTGCTAGGTGCTGCCCCCTGGCCTCCCGTTCTCTCCCCTGCTACTCAGAGCCTAGGTCTGTGGCAGCATCTCCTGCCATGGGCCCCGCCCACGTGGATGGCCAGCATGAGGGCTGCTCACCATCCACTTCTCCATCTTACCAGGGGTGGGCGTCCCCACACCCTCTCAAGAACGTGGGCACCTGGGGGGGTTTCCATCCTGCACGGTCCGTCTGATTGAGCAGGCTCACTTCTGGGAGTCTGTGTTCCGCCTCTGCTGTCTGCTGCGGCCATGCTGGCATTTCTGCTTCCCGGAGGCCACTGCTTCTTACACACTTCCAGGAGCCATGGGTGTGAGCTCTGTCCCTGGGTGCCTGCAGGAGGCTACAGCCCTCCAGGTGAGCACCTCCTTCCTTATCCAACTTCTCCGTCCCTTGATGGACTTAGCACCCAGGATCCAGCCCACACACAGTCCCACAGCTTTCCCGGAGGCCCTGCAGCTCCCTGGGGCACTGGGGGATGATCTTGTTCTTCCTCTCGCAGGCCAGCGCCTTCCTACCTGGCTGTGTCGGTGGGATGCTTGTTGCAGGAGGGAGATGGGGCACGTTCTCAGGTGAGTGGCCGCGTGTCCTCCAGCACCCACCTCATTGGAGTCACAGCAGGGTCCTCCGTGGGGTGAGCTCTGCCTTCTTCTCTTAGCAGGTCCCCACATCCCGAGCCTCACACCACCTTCTTTGCACCTGGGGGCCCTGAACTTGGTGTGGGGGAACTGCGGGGGTTGCAATTCCTTCTTCTCCCAGCTGGGTGCTTGTAGAGTCAGTCCCAAGCCCACCCCCTCTCTGTTCTTGGTTGCAGATTAGGGCTTCTCTTACTGCTGTCAGGGAGGCCCCTTAGTGTCCGAATTTTGCCTTTGAATGGGTCATTGATCACCCTGAACCTGTTATTTTCATTCTTCAGTGAATCCGTGACCTCAGCCAGAGCCATCTGGTTCCCTGTCCTCTGTGACGACATCTCTCAGGGTCAGGGATGCTGCCCCAGTCCCTGTGTCCTCCTCTGCACGTTTCCCAGCCCTGCTTCCCATCGCCACGATTCACCCTTTATGCCGCGACAGCACTTGGGGGCTCTCTGTCCTCCATCTCCCACCAGCAGCTGGTCCCCATTGCCCTCAGGATGGTGAGAGAAACAGCTCCAAAATCCCACTATACAATCTGCCTCCCAGGTCTGCCCCCAGAGTCTACTGTCCTAGGGTGGGTTCCCCGGAAGCAGACTTGGAGTGGTGGTGCCTCTGCAGGGGAGTGGCGGCGGGGCTGGGCGCAGGCAGCACTGTGTGGCTGAACTGGGGTGTTGGCTCATCCTATGGTGCTCAGAGCTGGCTATGTGGTTGCGAGGGGCTGGGCCTTGGAACCCCCACCAGGCAGTCAGTGGCCTGCAGACCAGCTCTGGAAGGGGGTGCAAGCTTGGGGGAGGCGGCTGGAGCAAGGGGGGCAGCAAGAGCCCACCCTCCAGCAGGCTGGCTGGGCGCGGGCTGCGGGAGGGCTGCTGCCCAGACGCTGGGGTGGGTGTGCTTCCCAGAGGCGGAAGGGTCTGCCTTGTCTGCTGCTGCTGAAGGGCGAGTAAGACGTGGATAGGGAACTGTCCCTTGTTCTAGGGCAGCGGTGGGAGCAGGCGCCTGCGCAGGGAGGGGTTTGGAGAGAGTTGTCCCAGACACCGAAGGCTGGTTGAGGGGTGTTCTCTGTGCATCACGTGGGGACCTTTGGCTAAGCTCGGGCTCTGTTGGACAGGACAGCTGCTCTTTTTCCCCCACACACTCTAAGAAGGCAGGGGAGGAGGAAAGGCCACATGCGACCGCCAGGGCCAAAGGACATTGTGGTCTCAATTGAAATGTTCAAAAAGACAATCCTGTTGGACTTGAAGCTATAAACAAAGCCCGATTACACTCTCCCTGCCCTTCCATTTAGCCACCAATTATCCACCCCTCCTTCTGCCGCCATCCCCTTCTGCCTGGGCATCTACTCACTTCTCCGTCTGTCTGCACGGATATCTCTGCAGCCAGTGAGGACGGTGTCCTGGAGTGGGGAGGCTGAGCGCCCCAGGCCCAGCCTGGGAGCAGGAGGCTCTCTCCCTTCTCTGGGCTGGACCCAGCCTGTCTATGAACAATGGCGTGGCTCCAGCTTTTATTAAATCAAGAGAAGAAAATATTTTTGAAATAGGCCAAATAGAGCTTAATTTGCCATGTGGTTGTAACTAGCAGAGAACGCGTCCACCAGCCTTTGAAGGGTTGGGTGGCTGGGGAGGCCTTGCTCTCTCTGCCTCGCCCACTGGGCTGACAGCCTTGTCCCCAGGCCCGTGGCCAGGTCTGGCTGGGCTGGAGCCCACACAGCACGTCTTGGGTAAACGTTTGCTCCCAGTGGCTGCACTGAGGGAAGGATGGAGCCCAGGAACACCTTCCCTTTCACAGCCACAATCTTTGCACCTGCAGAAGGGTTGGCTCGAGGCTCACATTCTTGGGGAACGCAGATGTCATCAGGGAGGGGGCCGGGGAAGACTAGGAAGAGGGGTGCTGGTTATAGGGACTCCCTGGGGGCTCTCCCACCCTCTCTGGTCTCCTCTATCCACTCAGGTTTTGCCCCAGAGAGCTGGTAGGGGAAAAGGGGTGCAGCTAGGGGAAGGGGCAGGCTTTGTAGAAAGCATCCGTCCGTGTCATTAAAAACTCATTCAAACAACGCTTTCAAGGCTGCGACTGTCCACCTTGGTGGCACTGTAATGCACTCACCAGTCTCATGATGGGGCTGCCGGTTGCTTTGAAACCCCAAATCTTATTGCCTCTTAGACCAGGCCCGGGTGCAGGCCTGCTGGGTGAGTGTGAGAGCGTCCACCGTGCACCTCTCGTGCCTGTGCCTTGCACACGCGACCGTGACTGTGGACAGCCACCCTCAGTGCCCTCAGCCTTCTGCCCCATGGGAGTCCCTCTGGCCTCCTTTGGATGCGAGCAGCTTCCGTTCCCACTCTGTCTGGCACCCCTGCCCCCAGAACGGGCTGTGCCGTGGGTCGTGCCCCTCTTAGTGAGGACGGCCAGCCGAGAGTCCCCACCTGGAGTCTTGCCCACGGAGCCTGTCCTGTCATGGTGGAGAGCCCAGAATATCTCTGTGCTGCAGGGTCCCTGTGGGAGCAGCTCTGTGAGTTCCAGAGCCTTGGTGGGGGTGGTGATGTCATGTATGGTAAGGTGACATTGCAGACACCAGAGACACCGGCTATCAGTGGGGAACCCACCATGCTGCCATCAGTTCCCTGGAGCCCAGCTGGGGCTTCTGCTTTCCCTCTGGAACGGTTCAGGGGGGTCCTTTGCACCCTAACATGGTTCTGAGATCTGCAGAGTCTGGCCGGGGTCAGGGACCCTGGCTGGATGCTGACACTTGAGGGTGAGTGCGCACAGGGGGCACCCTCCTTGGGGTGTGTGCTTGCCGCCCAAGAGTCCGGTCAGGCCTCTCACTCTGTGACCACCCCTGCTGCTGTGGGTGTGCAGGCAATGAGTCTCCTTTGCGGGCACCAAGGGCGGGAGCTAGTGGCCCCTGCGCCCCTCCCCCAATGTACAGCCCATACAGTGCCGCCTCCTGGGGGTGTCCCAAATATGGGGGAGAGGCCAAGCACCTGGCTCTGGGTCCAGGGCTAGTTCAGACAGGCCAGCGCCCTGAGGGGATGGTGGATCCTGGACCCCAACACATGACCCAACTGTGACCTGGGGGTGTGTCCTCGACGAGCCCAGAGTGGTGAGCCTCCCGGGACTGAGCTCAGCCCAGCGGAGAGGGAGGCGCAGGCACAGTCCTGGCAAGCGAGCCGGGGGAGAGGGAGAGGCAGCCTGGCGCTGCTCGGGGGCAGAGGGCACTCACACCAGCCCGTGTGGAGCCCTGAGCCCAGGGAAACTCCTCCCCAGGCCCGGTCAGAGCGTCCTTGTGCAGACGACCTACTTACCCTCCCCAGGGTGGGCCCAGCCTGAGGAAGGTGTGCAGTGCCACCACAGAGCTCGGACGCAGCTCCCGCAAGTCCGCAGGCGGGGAGGGCCGGCGGCGCAGCCGGCCTCGGGAGCCCTGCCAGGGCGGGGTCCTGGTCTCCACGGGACAGGAGCGGGAGCCCCACAGCGGGACGGGCGTGGCGCCGCCTGGCAGTGCAGAGGCCTCACCGGGCCCCAGCCTCCCTGGCTGAGGTCTCAGGGTCCTCTGCAGCCCCACCCCCGCCTTTTCTCTTCCCCGCTTGGGACCCGGGGCTCTCCTGATGCTGCCCTGTGCTAGGGAGGCTGACGGCCATGCCTGAGGGTCCCCAAAGCTCTGAGGATGTCGGCCCCTCCTGGGAAGCCCCTTGGACACAGATCACAGGCCCGCCGGACAGCGGCAATAACACTAGACGATGCTGCGCTGGCCTCGCACCTGCCGCGGGAGCTCCTCTCGCAGCGTCCCGCGCGCTTCGTTCCCGCAACAGCCGCGCAGTGCTCGTTATCGTCCCCACTTCATGGAAGAGGGAAGAAAAGTCCAGAGAGGTTGAGGAACTTGCCCTTGGCCGCACAGCTGCTTATAGGTGGAGCTGATTTGCAGTTCCGTGATGTGACCAGGGCTGGCCACCTTCCTTCAGAGCATGGCCCGGGGCTGGGCTGGGCTCGGACAGGGCTCTGCCTCCCAGTGTGCGCTCTCGGGCACACTGCTTGACCTTTGTGTGCCTCAGTTTCTTCATGAGGGACGCAGTGTTACCGGCATTACGCGCGCTAATGCGCGCACGGCGCTCACGGCGGCGCCTGCTGTGGAGAAAGCCTTCCCTGGCGCAGCCCGTGCTGACCTTGCGCGTCCTGCTGCGGGCGCCCTTCAGACCGGAACCGCAGGCTAACTTTTCCTACAAACAGAAGGCTGGGGGGTGTGCTAACCGAACTACCAGGCGAGAAAAACCGGGTCAACACAGGCGCGGGTGAGGGGCCGGCCACCTGTGGGAGGCTCACCTGGGGCTGTGGGAGGGGGAGGGCTG
This sequence comes from Cheirogaleus major, assembly GCA_963574435.1. Lineage (NCBI taxonomy): Eukaryota > Metazoa > Chordata > Mammalia > Primates > Cheirogaleidae > Cheirogaleus > Cheirogaleus major. The sequence continues at coordinate 13,672 of CAUYPO010110597.1, forward strand.
CGGGGCTGTCGCAGGGCGGGGCCGGGCGGGCGTGAGGAAGCGTTCTCTTCCCCTGACTGTGTCTAGAAATGTGTTACTTGCTCTACTGAACAATTTATTGTAAAATCCTTTCCAATGATACTTTTTTATTGTTGAAAACATTTTGTTTAAAATAAACAGCTGATCCTTGAACAACATAGGTTTGAACTGTGCGTCTCCACTTACATTCAGATTTTCCTCTGCCTGTGACACCCCGAGACAGCAAGACCCACCCCGTCTTCCTCCTCCTCTCAGCCTGCTCAGCGTGAGGATGATGAGGACGCAGCCCTTTGTGATGGTCCTCTGCTTCGTAATGAATAGGAAATATATTTTCTCTTCCTTATGATTTTCTTAACAAAGTTTTCTTTTCCCTGGCTTGCTTTATTGTAAGAATGCAGTATGCAATCTGTACAACGTTTGGGACACGTGTTAACTGGCTGTGTTGCTAGCAGGGCTCTGGTCAGCAGTAGGCTGTTCAGTTATGTTTTCATGGAGTCAAAAGTTATATATATATTTTCCACAGCTCAGAGGTTGGCAACTCTAACCCCTGTGTTGTTCAAGGGTCAACTGCATTTCAGTATATTTTGTTTAAATGATAAATGTCTATATTAAATTTCTAAATATTATAAAATATGTACCTTATGTATGAAATATAGTTTCTATTAATATATTTTGGGTTTTTCTGTGAGTCCCAAGTTTATTAAATATTACAGCATAGAGAAGATTCAAATGGCTCCACATGGAATATATTTTACATATTTTATATGTTTATATTTAAATTTTTTTGTTTAAAAATTATATGTATTTTATTTTGCATAGATAATACCTAGACATGATAAAACTGACTCCAGAAAAGTGAAAAGTGCATGCAAGTGCCCCTCTGACCTCTGTCCCCAGCAGCTCACAGCCCTCCCTGGTACTACTGGTGGCCAGTTTCTCATGCTTCCTTCCAGAAGTGTCTGCTCTGCACAAGCAGTGTGTTCTTCCTGCCCGTTGCTCTGCTCACATGGCTGCCCTGCTCTTTCACTCCTCAGCACGTCCTGTGGACTGGTACAGACTGGTACGTAAGGGGTGCCCTCATTTTAGTGACTGGCAGGGTTCCGCTGTGAGCACTTACTGGATAATTCAGTGAACATGTCCCTTGTGATGGGCCATCAGGATGGTGGCTAGTTAGGGAAACACTCACTGTCTTTGTCTGGGATGCTGTCACGAAGTCATCAGACTGGGCAATTCACAAACAACAGAAACTTGCTGCCGACAGTTCCGGAGGCTGTGAAGTCCAAGACCAACGTGCCAGCAGAGTCAGCGTCTGACGAGGGCTACTTCCTCACAAGGGCACTTGCTTCGTGTCCTCACTCAGTGGAGGGGCAAACAGACCCCCTTACGTCTCTTTTATAAAAGCACTGATCCATTCATGAGGGCAGAGCCCTGGTGCCTCAGTCACTTCCCAAGGGCCCTGCCTCTTAGCACTATGACACTGGTGGTTAGGTTTTAACCTATGAACTTCGGGGGACACCAATATTCAGATTACAGTGCTTGATGTGGTAAAGGGACATACCAAATCCCAGAGGCCTAACAAGGTGGACAGTCATTTCTCAGTTGCATAGGGTCCCAGTGGCATGTTTTCAGGTTTATGGAGGTATAATTGACAAATACATTTTGTATATTTCAAGTGTATGATGTGATGATTTGATATATGTACACATTGTGGAATGATCACCACAATCCAATTCATTAACACGTTGGTCACCTCCCATTGTCACCTTTCCTTTTTGGTAAGAACGCTTGAGATCTTAGCAGATTTCAAGTATCTAGTATGGTACTGTTAGCACAGTCCCCACGCTGTGCATTAGATACCCAGGACTTCCTCACCTTACACCTGGAGCCTGAACCCTTTGACCGACATCTCCCGGTTGCCCTGCCCCAGCCCCTGGCGCCCACCGTCCACCCTCTGCTTCCCAACCCGTGTTGTCATCAGCAGGAGGCCCTTTTGCAGGGGTGTCAGGCCTTCCCCCAGGGCTCTGCCATTGTCTCCACCTGGCAGCTTTCCCAGCCATGGGAGCACCCATAGGATCAGCGTAGGAAGGGTTCAGGGCCACTCCCTGGCACTGGCGGCGCTCTGTCTGGGGCCCACTGCCTGCAGGGCAGCCAGGGTGAGTCTGGCTGGGTGGCCGGAGGAAACGGAAACGGTTCTTCAAGCAATTGATCAACAGATAGATCAATCCTCTCTTCTACTGGCCCTCCCCAGCCTTTGCTCTGACACTCAGCTTCACCCCTGTGCCCAGGCCTGGGAGGGAAGCACTGAGGGCCCCTGGGATGTCAGGGTTCGCTGGGCACCCCAGCTCCCGAGGCCACTTGCCAGAGGGCCGTGTGGAGGAAGGGGGCCGCTCCCAGGTCCCTCTACTGTGTGATTCCAGAGCAGGAGGTCCTGAGTGTTAGTTGCAGGGACCTCCTACAGGCTGGGAAGCTCAGTGTCAGCCAGTGCCTGACGCCCTCCAGAAACCAAAGCAGGCCTCCAGCAGAGGGGAGATGGGACAGCACAGCTCTGTCCCTCTCTGTCTGGCTAACTGGGTTGAGGCTGATCTAAGCTAAACAAATTTGTATCTTGCTCCATTTCTGACCTTCAAAATGCCTATGTTTCCAAAGTTAATATTTTCCTTGGGGAAATGGGTTGATAATGCCTGCACGTGTGCATGTGTGTGCTGGGGGAGGAGGCTCCAGGGTGGCAGAGGGCAGAAGACACAAGGCTCTGTCTTCGGCTGTGCCTGGACTGGGTGGTAGTTTCTAGTAAATTTCATTTGTGTTACTGAGAATCTAGGCAGCAGAAGGACCAGACCCTCGGCCGTGGTTATCTTTCTGGGGCCAGGGTCCTGGGGTGGCCCGGGCAGTCCTCCACCCCACAGCTCTGGAACAAGCCCCAAGTACCCCGTTGTCGATTCCATGCTCAGTTGCTCCACCCAGCATGTTGCTGTATGAGAGAAATGCTTTGCCTTCAATAGGATGAGATACGTTAAGAGAGTTGCACCAGGGCTAACACCTTTGCATCTTCCCAAATGCTTGCAGACATCGTAGCTCATTTACTCAGCTCTTAGGCTAATTCTCCCCTGTGGAAATAATTTCCAACTTCTGTTTCGGAATGGTGGACCAAGCATAAGCTCCCCTCTAGAATGATACAAAAGGTACTTTAAAAGGATACTAAATAAATACACAGCTGTGATCAAAAACAAAGATGAGAACTTGCAGTGGACCAGAATCACGAGGAATTCCTGCAAAGAGGAGAGCACACGGGATTGGGTGGAAGAGGGGCCATGAAGATGGAAGATGCACGAAGGGGCCTGGCTGGAGGAGGGTATCAGTCAGCTCAGGCTGCCATACTAAGTGCCACAGACTGGGTGGCTTAAACCACAGAAATGTATTGTCTCACAGTTCTGGAGGCTGGGAGTCTGCCATCTAGGTGTTGCGGGGCTGGTTCCTTCTGAGGGCTGTGAGCGAGAATCTGTGCCAGGCCCGCCCCCACCCCGCCGCCTCGGCTTCTGGTGTGTGCTGGCAATTTTTGGCATTCTTTGGTTTGTAGAAGCATCACCCTGATCTCTGCCTTCATCTTCACATGGTGTTCACCCTGTGTGCGTATCTGTGTCCAAATTTCTCCTTTTATAAGACTATAGTCATATTGGATTAGGGTCCACCTATTCCAGTATGACCTCATCTTAACTTAACTAATTCTATCTGTATGAACCTATTTCTAAATAAAGTCACATTCTGAGATTCTGGCAATTAATACTTCAACATATGAATTTTGGGAGACAAAATTCGACCCCTAACAACAGGGTCACCCACATTAGAAAAGGGCTGCAGAGGCATCTCCACCTGGCGCTGTTCCTGCTCCTCTCTCCTCACTGGGAAGCGCAACACCTGCCCCAGGCAGGCTTCTGTGCTGTGCAGCAGACAAAGCTACACAAAGTTGGTAGAATACACAAAAGTCACGAAATATCAGAGGACCACCAGCATCAAGAATGAACATATGAATAGAAAAACCCAGTCCTAGAGAAATGAGGTCATAAAGAAATTAGAACTTTAAAAGTAAGAATAATTATTTTTCCCTGAGAGATAAGAGAATGTCCCATCCATGAAACAAGAACATGAGGTTATGAAAAAGAACAAATTAGGAGACCTTGGCAATGAGAAATTCAGCCTATGGTAGGGCAATAGGGTAGGCAGAGCTGAAGAGTGCCCTGTGATTAGAAGACTAAGCTGAGAAAATGTGCCAGAGCCTGGCTGTTCTGAGCGCAGGCCACAGTGGGCAGTGCCAGCACCACCCGCAAGCTTGTTGGAAATGCAGTCTCAGGAACAGAATCTGTGCTTAACAACATCCCCAGGCCACATGCATATATACAGTTCAGGAAGCACTGGACTAGAACGTAAAGGGAAAATGTGATGGAAGATGAAAGAGAAGTCGAGACTTGGAGACATGTTCTGGAAGTCGAGCATTCCTCTGCACAGGCGGCCACCGGGAAAGGCAGGAATGAAGGAGGGCGATGCTTTAATGAAATATACATGAATACCACAGAGCAACACAACAAGAAGGTCTTGAACCCTCCAGTTGAAAGAGCGGAGCAAATGCCAAGCAGGGCAGCAACCAGTGAATAGCCACAAAGGTGTCAGGCCTGGTCACCTACATCGAAATTTCAGAACATGAGTGACAAAGCACTCCTAGAAAAAACAAAAACAAAACCAAAAACAGAAAAAAATCACCTTTGTCTACAAAAGAATGAGAATCAAATGACATCAGTCTTCTCATTAACAAAATCGATAAAAGAAGAAATGGAGCAAAGCCTTTGAAGTGCAGGTTTACAATAACTCTGACTCTTGGATTTTACATTCAATCAAAATACCTATCAATTTTACATGATAGCACAATAAGAACACTTTTGGACGTAGAAAGACTTAGGACATTTATCATGCAAGTAACTCTCTGAAAGAATTAATGGGGGATTAATTCTAGCAATAAGAAAAAATGAATCCAGGATTGAGTAACCTGCCTAAGGTCACACAGCCCACAAGTGACAGGGCAGGGACACAAAGTCACTTTTGTGTGGTTCTAAAGGCTTTAGAGCTTCCAATTCATTAGCAATTTCTTACCAGAAGCATCAGTGGCCCTTGCTCAGCACACAGATTCCCAGAGCTACAGAATCAACCTCCAAGGGGCAGGGCTAGGCCTGTGCGCTGTCGGGCTCGGGAGAAGCTCCAAGGCAGCCCCCAGGTGCAGTCTGGAAGCCTTCTCCCATGCTGCAAAGAGACGCAGGCCGGTGGCTTCTTCCTGGGACACGCTTGTGCAGGGCAGGAGGCTTGACTCCTGGGGAGGCTGTGAAGATAGGGAGGGCATGAGAGGGCGAGATAGGGTGTGCAGTGGAGTGAACCAGAACAAAGGCAGGAGGGTGAACAGATTGCAAACTTGCTGTGGACAGAGGCCAGCTCCCCCCGTCCCCTCCGCAGCGTCTGCCCATGGTTCCTACCCTCAGGTCGTGACAGCATGCTTGCAAACTCTAGGACTTTAGGTGTCCTTGCAAGGCTTAAAACTCTCAGATTAAGTGCTTTAGCTTGAGCTGCCATACCGAATACTGTAGCCCGAGTGGCTTCAACAACAGACATTTATTTTCTCACACTTCTGGGGCCAGGAGCTCCGAGTTGAGGGTGCCAGCCGGGTGGGGTTCCGGCGAGGACTCTTCGTGATGTGCCGACGACCGCTTTCCCAGCCTGTGCTCACATGGTGTCTCTTCTTATAAGGTCACTGTTCCCTCATGAGGGACACAGCTTTCTGACCTCATCTAACCCGAATTTCCTCCCAAAGCCCCATCTCCAAACACCATCTCAATGAGGGGAAGGGCTTCAACATACGAGTTTGTTGGTGGCGGGGAACAAATGTTCAATCCGTAACACTAAGTGTGCACAAACCAAGGATAATTTCAGTTCAGTAATCACTGCAGCGTTTTGGTGTCTGATTGCACCTGCAAGATCACCTGCATTTCTCCAACCATCCTCTGGTTGTCCTTTGGTACTGGCTCCATTTGCGGGTCTGGCTTCCTGTTCTGCCTGTGCTCCCTTGTGTATGCATGTGGCAGAATTCTCCTGTGTTCCAGACATGCACCTCATCTTTCAGTGCTGGCTTGGCACTGTGCTGCCTGCCACCTCTTATGCACAGCCTGTGGTGAGCCCAGGGGTCCCAGGGACCCTGTGTGTGTTCTCCATTGCAGCACAGCATTGCTTGAGCCTGGGCATCTCCCATGGAGGGCTTGCGGCTGCCCAGGGCGCCACGGTCCCCAGCTGAAAACCTCCCATAGTGCTCAAGGAATCCCCTGGATTCCCCGGGGGGCTCTGTTGGGGGTCTGCTGGATGTGGGGGAAAGCACATCTTATCTTCATTCCCCAGTTTTGTTTGGCTTTGAGTGGGTGGGAAAATCATGCTGGTTGTAATCTTGGGTTATTATTTGGAGACTTGTGGCTGGGGGAGAATTTTCTTTCTCAGTTGGTCCAAGCCCTGCTGGAGTTTATGAGCCCAGGACTACAAGCTGAACTGAAATTAAAGCAAAGAGTTTATTTTTGGCAAAAATATATTTTCCTCTTCCTTGAGAAAAGAGTACTAAAATGACTTATAAGAGGTTAAAACAGAGCTTTGTGGATGTTAAAAATTCTTGCAAAACATGTTTCTAATGACTCGAATGTAAGTTAATATGAAACAAATGCGTAGTATTTTCTTTCCTAGACTATGAAGTTAAAATAAAAATAAGAAGGTGCGTGGGGAAATCATAAGAGGGCTCGAGCTTGTTTGTAAGGCCGAGGCCCCCTGAGGGTGTCCTGCCCACGCTGAACGGAAGTCTGCGGGTCTGGCTGCGCCTGCGGGCATTCTCCAGGGCTCACAGGTGCTTGCTGAGTGAACGCTGACACCTCCTTCTCAGCTGAGCCAGCTTTGCTGTGGGTCCACATCTAGGCCATGCCAGCCACGGCCCTGTAGACGTGGAGATGGATCAGCCGCTGGGGTCCTCCGGGAACTCATGAGGAAGTTACTTTCCAAGGAGTCGTCATATCTTACAGGGCCCCAAGCTTCAGAACTGGACTTCAGCAACAGGTGAGGGGGCCTCAGGCAGACTGTCACTCCCCATGAATGGGGTGTTAGTGACATTCCTGATGTTTTCTCTCTGTGCCTGGCAGTGCATGACGTTCCCCCATCTTTCCTCAGGGTGGGAGCTTAACATGGTTGCTCCCTCCCTTTTGAGACTCCTCAGTGTCCTCCTCATAGGGTTCGAAGCCCCATGTGTCGGCCTCTATTTATCCAACATGAGCTTCCCTGGGCCTGCCACCCTTGAGTTCCTGGATACGTGTCGAATGCAGTTCGCCTTGGAAAGGAGACGGCAGAGGCTTCCGACACAAACCTCACGTCCAATCAGCAACTGGCAACCCTTTGCTCAAGAGTCCCTCCTGACAAACGTGGACATTTTGCAAGGCCAGGCTTGCAGGGAGGTGGCGTGACCTCCTAGAAACAGCAGGCGCCCTGTCACTGCAGGCTTGCGACCTTAGGCAGGTTATCTGTCTTGTCTGAATCATCATACCACCCACCTTGCAGGCTTAGTGTAAAATTAAATGAGATAATGTGTAATAGGGCTGACGTAAGTGGTGACTCTCACCATATATTTTAATGCCGAGAGATAGTTAGAAGAACCTGCAGTTAGAATAGACTGGTATTGGCTTATTGATCTGAGCAGCTAGTTGTTCATAAACCTTTTCCAGGAAGACACATTATCTTTTAGTACCTTAAACTTAAACTAGAACTCACAGCAGGGAAGGGCATGTGTGAGGAAAGTGCCTGTCCATGCAGTGGCTGAGAGCAGGGGTCTGGGGCCAGCTGCCTGCCTTTAAATTCCTCCTGACAGTACGGAGCCATGGCCACCGTCTCCCATCTCACATTATTGACAACCAGTATTTTAGTTCCAATTTTTGTATACCCCAAATCTGGATTATTATACTGATTTTCATAATCAATGTGTTTCTTATGTGGTCAGTGCTTGTATGTTTTGGACTCCTTCCTCATTTCTTTGTTCCTTTGCTTCTTGTGCCCATGAACTCCTTCTGGGATCAGTTTTCTTCTTAAAGTTCTTTCCTTAGTGTCCTTTGGTGAGGGTCTTTGGGTGGAAACCTCCCATAGTCCACTGTAAGTGAGTATTTTCTGTCAGCACTTTGCAAACATTATTCAGTTGTCCCCTGGTCCCCGCTGTAACTACTGTGGAGTTTGCTGTTCGTCTGATTCTTGTCTCTGCAAGGCTTTTTTCCCTGCTTGCTTTTAAGAGCATAGCTTTGTATTTGGTTCTACAATACTATTTGATGTGTCTATAGTGAGTTTATTTTATGTATCCTGCTTGGGAGCCTATGATCATCAATATGTGGATTAATATCATTTGGAACACTCTTAGCTGTTATTTCTTCCAACACTGCTTCTCTCCCATGTCCTCTATTTTCTGTTTCTGGAGTTCCTACCTGCAGTTTGTTGAGTTTTCCCATTCAATTCACATGTCTTACAACCTCTTTATCCTCTGCCATAGTTTCTTAGTATTCATAGTATTTCTTTTTGCTTCTTCTGCCTTAATTTCTTCAGATCTAACTTCACAAATTCTCCCTGTAGCTGTTTTCAATCTATTGTCTAAGCCATGCATTGCATGTTCAGTTTCAGCGCCTTTACTTCTCATTTGTAGATGTTCTGTTTGCATATATTTTCAAATTGATTTATTCTTTTAAAAGATAGCTTTTGGGGGGTTGAATTCTTTTGTGTCTTTAATAATTTTAAACATACTTATTTTATAATCACTCTCAGGTTATTCTATGGACTACCCCTCTCGGGTTAATGCTTCTGTTGTGGATTTTCTGACTCTCATGGCGGATGATTTTTATTGCGCATTTTGTGATCTTTCATTGTGAGCTTATTTTCACAGGGGCTTATCATTGAGAATCTCTTGCAGACTCAGTTGAGGTCCCCTCCCTCTAGATTTGGTTTCTGTCTGTGCCAGGTGCCCCAGGGCTATCACTGGCCTGTAACTTAATTTTATGTTAGTTTCTTAGATTGGTGGTCTGTGGAACATGAGGATAATGTGATTTTAAAAAATCTGAACTATATGAGTCTCAGGCTCACATTTCAAATTTCCAGGGAAGAATTTCTCACCTATGTCTAGAAACCAGGAAGGAGAGACAGCTTCCTGGTGGTTGCCCTGTGCCTGTGGGTGGACTCTGCCTTGGGTGTCCCCTTCTCTGGGCTGCAGCCCTTCCCGGGCCTGGCCTAGGCCCACTGTGACCTGAGAGGGCTTCTGTTCTCGCCTCCCCATCGCTGGCTGCTGTCCTCTTCAAGGCTTGTCCCCGTTTCTGTATTTCTAGCTCAGTCGGGTCTGACTGTGTAAATGTGCACTAAGTACCCACTGGCACTTACCACCAGCCCAGGGCTGCAGTTACAGACTCTGTCCTGCTGGCTCCTGCAAACATGTGGTGAGCCACCATACTGGGAGCACTGGGAGCCCGCCTGCTTCTCCGTTTGCTGGAAAAGAAGAGTTCATTCTATTTTCATACTTTAACAGGAGTAGTAGGAGAGAACAGACTTTGGGTAGGCCACGCATCTCTCCATACTTCAGGAGTATGACTGCCTCTGGTTACCTTTTCTTGTTCTTGGATTTGGAAGGGACCTCACGAGCTTTGGCCCAGCCCCTTTCAAGGGTTACTGATGTGAGTCCACCATGCCTTTCCTGGCATCATTTCTTGTTGGTACAGATCCTGCTCAACTCACAATGGGGTTATGTCCAATAAGCCCATTGTAAGGTAAAAATATTATGTCGAAATGCATTTAACACACCCAACCTACCAAACATCATAGCCCAGCCTACCCTAAAGGTGCTGAGAACATGAGTCTACAGCTGAGCAAAATCATCTGGCAACACAGTGCACAGTAGGGAATTGGTTGGTCACTGTGGGGATTGTGTGGCTACCGTGGCCACATCTCTCTGCCACTGCCCAGCATCATTGGAGACTATGATACTGCCTTCTACTGAATGTGCCTGGCTTCCACATCCTCATAAAGATGAAACATTGTAAGTCAAGCCATTGTAAGTTGGGGACCGTCTGTACAAGGATAGCTCAGAGCCGTGGAGACATGGTAATTAATAAGAAATCCAGGGGGGCGGAGCAAGATGGCAGACGACAAACACCGCCAGAAAGAGTGTCTCTGCAAAAAAGACAGTCTCTAGAAGAAATCAGAAGAAAGAAGCAAGCAGACAAGCATACATCGGACGGGGGTCGGAAGGAGGGGTACCAGAGACTACAGGAGACTCCACGGGTGGAGGTTGCCAAGGAGAACTGGAAGAAGAGACCTCCCGAGCAGCTGGGAGACCAGCAGCAAGTGTGGGTGGAGCGGTTAACTTCCCCTCCCTCGCATCTCGGACTGCTGGCGGGCTCCCCAGCGGTTGGAGAGACCTGCGGACACCAGCCAAGAGACGGCCCCCGTCACTGAGCGGTGAGCCTGTAGCGGACGCGGCACCAGGCTCCCAACTCCCTCGGGGCCCCTCCGTGCGCACAGACCCAACTGCGCGGCAGGCGCCATATGGCGGCACTGTCCCCTCCCCCGCCCCGACCACGGCTGCCGAGAGACAATATAGCCACCAGCTGGAGGCATCTCCAGGGAACGGGACCTTCCCTTTGGGGGCCCTACAGCTGACTGAGGGGTACTCAGATGGGGAGCTCCCTACCCGCCAGCCCTCCCAGGAGCTACTGGCCTGGTGACTCCAGGAGAACGGGGCAGATCCTGAGGCTGAGAGACATCGACTCAGCTTGGGCTCCCCGTGGGTGAATTAGGACTGGCACTCCTCTCCCCGGTGGGGTCAGGGATTGAACTCCGGGGCCCAGAGGTCAGACCTGCAGACTAGATCCCTGCACCCAGGTCTCACATTGCCCAGGGCACAAAAGGGATATTCGTGAACGAGCCTACTAAGGTGTGTGTGCCTTCAGGGGCAGATCAACGTGCTTGAGGGCAACCCTGCTCCCAAAGGGGGGCCGTGTGCCCAGCCCAGGTGGTGACTCTGTGCAGGGAAACTCCTGGCCTGCATCACAGCCGGGGGAAACACGGTGGCGTGATGTCTGGCCTGCTGGCAGAGGCCCAAGAGAAGCCACGGAGTTAGGGAGGGTGGAAAGGAGTGAGGCCTGCTCCAGACTGCAGGTCTCAGACAGCCCCACACCCCACACAGACGTTCTGACTGAGTGGGGCCATCCCAGCCCCTCCCTGACAGGTTCTCCTGGAAGCAGAGAACATAACTTTGACCCCTGCTAACAGCATTTGTGGTGCTTGAGGGCAGGCTTACCCAACCCAGCTCTGCCCAGACTCACTCCCAGACCAGCCCTCACTGAGGTGGAGAATAAGGACACACCTGGAAGTCCCAGGGCCCCACC
>CAUYPO010110598.1:0-14522 GCA_963574435.1 Cheirogaleus major
AGCTCATTTTTTCTATATATTTTTAGTTGGCCAATTAATTGCTTTCTATTTATAGTAGAGACGGGGTCTCACTCTTGCTCAGGCTGGTTTCGAACTCCTGAGCTCAAACGATCCGCCCACCTCGGCCTCCCAGAGAGCTAGGATTACAGGCGTGAGCCACCACGCCCGGCCATCCGGCCAATCTTTAATATTCTTTTTTGAAATTTCTCCAATCTAAACTTTTTGTATGAATTTGTTTTTATGTTGTTTGTTTGAATTAAAAGAAAGAGCAGAACAGTTTCTGTAACTTACTACAGTACAGAGATATTATTATTACTACAGCATTACACTGTATTATTACCACCACATGAGCCATTATAGTATTATTATTACCGTATATGCGCTGTTCATCAGGGATCTGAGTTACATACAAATCTGACCCGAAGATGTTCTCAGGAACTTATCTGTAACCTAGGGACTGCCTGTACTGTATGGAATACCCATGATTCATCCCATATTTGTCTCTTGTCTTGATTTAGCCATGGCCTCTATCTTAGAGGTGAAGTTCTTCCTGATCTTTGTTTTTCTTGTCTCCATAAATAAATAGCCTCAACTCGTTCTTATACCCTTTACGTCAAGCTAGCTGCACTTTTGAAAAGTAAAGGCTTATATTTAATTTATTTAATGTGTATTAAACTTGTGTTTTTAATTGTGCTGTTATATTGCTAAGATTGTTATTTTTGGATAGTGCTGTGATTATTAAGTTGCATACATTTTCAAGTGGTCTATTCCAACCAAATATTTTCATAAGCTTTATTCTTTCAACTGTGCATCTTTGCAGAATGGAGATTTTTCTGAACGTATGAAATGTAGATTCTTGCACTAGCCTCCAGGTGGCATCCCCAACAAATTTGCTATCCTGGGATTCTCAGAGGCTGTGAGCCAGGAAAGAAGCGTGTTGGGCAGCCCTGTTCTCACAAACAGCATTTATATGTACCTTGTCTTTTTCTAACTTGCTACTTAGCCTTATTTGCTACCTGTTGTTACTTAAAAATCTAAAATCTAGCTTGGAGGCGGAAAGGTTGTTTTTCTTCCTCTGCCTTGAGCTCATAATACTTGCCATTTATATGTGTTTTCTTTAAAGAACTCCTAGCAGTTCTTTTGTGGCTTCAGTTAATATATGAAGCAACTCCTAAATCCACCTCTCTACCCTGGCCACTCTCCAACTACTACCATTTCAATACAACAACCCCTACAGCAGCTGGTGTCTTCCTTGCTGAATGCTGAAGTTTCATGGAGCTGAGCACTTTAGAAGCACTTCGATAGCTCTCAGTGATATGTAGCACAATTGAGTGCCAATTCTCTGTTTTTTCTTCCCATTACTTCTCTCCTTCCTACCAACAGGCTGTGTTGATATTCCAGTTATAACAAATACCCCTCCAGGTTTCTGTCACTGTTCACTAGATTTTCAATTTATACATGATAACTTTTTATTATACATACACACTTCACCACACAAACATTTTTAACAAATATATTGCCACATGTTGCTCAACCATCTACTCCTTTAAAATCCTTTCCTTTGTTCCTTTAAAAAAAATATTATTATTATTATTTGCATAATATAAATGCTACTTTCTACAAAAGCCTTCCCAGGTTTGGCTTAACCAGAATTTCTCTGTCTTCCCCTAGGCCCTGATATATGGGTCCCTCATTTGCACCCATATAAAAGCACCTAAATGCCAGTGTGGTGGAGGCAATGGAGTGTGCTGGACAGTCCACAGCCTCTGGAGTTGGGAGACCCTGGCTTTGTTTTCTGCCTCTTCTACTTTCCTGGACAAGTTATGACAATGCAATGACCCTGAGCCTCAGTTTTCTCATCTATAAAATGGGAATAGTAATATCTCATATGGCTGTTATGAAAATTAAATAAAATAATGTAGCTATGGTACTCAGTAAAGTGCCTAATATAGTAGGTCTATATTAAGGATTCAGTTGATCTTGCATATTATTTGTAGTATTTTGGGTATTTATCCATTCATTCACTTAATATTGTGGGGCTTATTCTAGTGGGGAGAGACAGAGGTAATCAAATAAATACATTTGTGATATAATGTCAAGTACTAAGGAGTATGATGAAGAAAAATTGAGGGGATAAAGGAATTAGAGAATAATGAGGGGTGTAGATACAGTGGGCAGGGAAGGTGACACTGGTGCTGACACCTGAAGGCAATTACAGGAGGGAGCCATGAGACATCTTGGGAAGAAACATTCCAGGCAGAGGAAATAGCAAGTGCAAAGTCCCTGAATTGGGAGCACTCCTGGCTGGCTCGAGGAACAGCAAGGCGTGAGCAAGGCGAGCCGGGAGAGTAGAAGTCAGAGAGATGCATGGGAGGTGGGGAGGATGAGGAGGCAGGCCAGCTCCCAGGGCCAGATAGCTTGTGTATGTCTTTGAAGTTTCTATGATATTTAGCTGGATTTTGTAGCAAGTACTATATTTTTCAATCCACAGATCAGAGTCCAAGAGTAACTGTCTTCATTTTTCTATAGCTAAATTTAGTTTCTGTATGAAAGTCTCAGTCTGCCCACTGGCTGAGAACTGGGCTAGTCAATCCAGGTCTTTTTAGTCATTTCAGGATTTTTCTGTCATTTCAAGTTTAAATTCAATCAATTCTGAAAAATACCTCCTTCCTCTTGCTTCTCTTCAGTGTAGCAACTAGATTCCCAGATGCTTAAAGAACACCACATCCACATCTTTGCAAAGGAAGGGTGTTGGTATCATCCTATCTGGTTCTCAAGTGTTGTTATCTCTCCAGGCTGGCATCTGGTCTTTGGCCACAACCTCTTGTGACACTTTGTACTACTACACTGTCCTCCTGACATAACCCCTTGGTTAGCTAGTTTTCTCTTTCAGTGAACCTTCCCAGGCCTCTAAAGAAGAGAAGGAAATCTAGGATAATCCAGCCGTTTTCTTAGCCAGCAAGGGGCTTGGCGGGGCTGCCCAGCCATTCTCTGTCCAATAGCATCCCATGTAGGCTTTTGCGCTGTGCCACAGCAAAGTGGCATGGGACTTCCATGAGACTCAGCTTCCAGATTTCAGATGGGAAGTTGGCACAAGTCTCTTCTACCCTCAGATCTCCCTAAACCTTATCTAGCTATCTAGAGCTAATCCTAGATAAGGGTAAGATATTATCTTCTTATTTTAGTTAAAATAGATACTTTTTCTTATTTTCCTTGTACTCATATCCCACCTCAGCTTAAAGACTTTTTATACAGTGTTGGGAGAAGCAGTGGGAGGCAGCAAATCTTTCCTGATTTACGTCTGGGCCAAGGCTTGTGAATTTAGGACAAAAATGTTGGACTACCTTTGTCCTCTAGTTCTGCCCCTCTGAGATAACAGGATTCACACCCAATGACCTGCATGGGGACGGTCACAGGATAAAAAAAGATCTGCAGGGGAAAAAACATTGGCTATTATTTCACAACATCATATTGCCACATTGGTAAATATTTACACTTTCTAAATGCACTTGGTAAAGAAAACAGGTAAGGACAAGCAACTATTCACAAGCACATCCTTGTGGACTGGGTCAGGTGATGGACTGTATCAGTCAGTGCCCAATCAGGAGACAGAAACCACACAGTAAATCAAACAGAGAATATTTAATAAAAAGAATTATTAATGATAACAGGTGATTAATTAAAAAGGAGTAAAGGGAACTCTAAAGAATACCTCAGGACTGAGGGATAGTACCTAAGAAGAGACAGAGTTGGAAGGGGGATTGCAGGGGATCCTCTCCAAGGGTGTGATTCAGGCCTCATTGGAGGTATGGTTGTAGCCACTGGTGATGAAGAGGTTGGCTGGGTTGCCCTGGGCCAGAGCAGGAAGAGGCTGGTGGGCAAAAAACCATGGCTGGAAGTGGCCCCAGGAAACACTGTCCCAGAATGCAGGTGGGCTGAAGCTGGGTAGCCGACTGCTGGTTTGCCTGCAAGACTCACAGGAATCTAGCAGCAGGGATGCCAGTGAGCCCTGATAGAAGTGAATGCCACTGTATGCCCCCCCCCAAGCGCCTCTATTGGCAGTGGAATAGGAATAAGAAAAAGAAAACACAAGCAGATAACAGAACTAGGAAAAGATGCCTCTTCCCTTCTGCAGTTTCCCTCCAATCCCCCCTACTGACAATGTTTAACATCGTGCCAGTGGTAAAGATGAAATCTTGACAGTCTAGTTCCACTAGCACAGAAGAGGCAATGAAAGGTGAATGTGGAGCTGAGAGGCAATAAACTGATAACTGATGGTGGATGAAGTACAATGTCAACTGTGATCAGTTGGCTGTTACCGGGGTCTCTAGAAGAAGAGTTTATTGAGAGTTGAGTACCCGGCACTGTGGCAGGAATACTGATACAATAAAGAATACTCTACCCTTCTGGAGTTTGCATTTGGGGTGGGGAAAGGCATAGACTGACTTATAATAAATAAGTAAACAAAAACCATACAGATCAGAATTGGTGCCGTGATGAAAGTAAATGGGGAACTGTGATAGAGAATAAGAAGGGGGGGGGTTGTTTGGAATGAGCAGGCATGGAGAACCTCTCTAAGGAGGTGGCAAAATTGTGCATGATTTTGAAATGGGCGAAAAAGATTACTGAGTCTCTTGATGAATGCACCTTTCAAGTTATTCTCTGCCTATTATTTTAGCTATTTTTGCTTTCTTGGGGCTATTTTGTAATTCTGTACATTGCAGTTAATTGATACCAGTGTAAATTTTGTCCGTGGACATGCAAATGAACTTTGTCTTGTGAAAGTGCAATTGATCTCTTTCTCCCCATCCATTTGTGGAAGAAGCCAGTTTCGCATATATTAAGCAAATTCATTTTAACATTCCTGATGGACTATTATGTAACTGGTCTTTGCATTCTCTTTTTAATCCATTGTAACATCTTAAGGATTCTCTCACCAATTAATGAATTAAGTGAAAAAATTTTTTTTTTCTTTTAGAGACAGGGTCTTGCTCTGTTGCCCTTGTTGGAGTGCAGTGGTGTCATCATAGTTCACTGCAGCCTCCAACTCCTGGGCTCAGGCAATCCTTCTACTTCAGCCTCCTGAGGAGCTAGGACTACAGGCTTGTGCCACCACACCTTGCTAATTTTTCTAGGCTTTGTAGAGATGGGGGTCTTGCTCTTGCTCAGGCTGTTCTCAAACTCCTGGGCTCAAGCAGTCCTCCCACCTTGGCCTCCCAGAGTGCTAGGATTACAGGTGTGAGCCAGCTCGCCCAACCTTAAGTAAAATTTTTGATATGTGTTCATGTTACATTGGTATAAGAATCATAATTTACATTTAAAAAAATAATTATCCTTTAACACATTTAAATTCAGTCCCCCAAAGACTCCAGTGTAGGGGGCACCCAGCCAACATTCCTATCGTGTCAAGACTGAATGAGCTGATCAGACTGTCTACTCCTTCATTATTTGTGTGTTGATAACACATGCCAAAAATCACCTCTGCAAAATGGAGTCAAGAGAGAACACAAGCTTTCAATTTAGAGGCTGATACTCTTTTATCGAGAATGCTCATGAAATCAAGGAGATACTGATTTTTCTAACATTGATGGCAGTTAAAAGAATGTTTAGCAGCATTCTTCTTAGTTTTGAACCCATGGCAGAGTTGTGTTCATAGAATTTTAAAATAGCATAGAAAACTTAGAAATCATCTAGTTCAATCCCCTCATTTTAGAGATGACTTAGTCAAGCCAAGAGAGCCCAGGTGACTTGTTCAAGATCATCAACTAATCAATGGCAAGCTGAGATACAAAGTCATCTCTTCCTCTTAGTCCTGCACTCTTTCTACTACCACCATAATGTTGGTGGCAACCAGAATTTCACAAATGATTCCTGACAATTCTCCCTACCCTTTCTTTCCCCCATCATATATAACATTCGCTCTGAAAATAGGGGTGTGTGTGTCCATGAGGGATAGTACACGTTAAGTAAAGAGTTTGGGTTCAGAAACAGTCTTGGTTTTTCATCTGGTTTTACTACTTATTTGTGTTTGTTTCTCAGCAAAGTGGGTATAGATTATTAAATAAAAAAAACTGTATCATAAGATTATTACAAGGATTAATAATAATCTACATAAAGAATGTGGCACATAGTAGGCACTAAAGAAATCAGAGCTGGTATTAAATTGTAATCACCCCCAAAATTCCAGATATATTAAAGTAACCATCTATGTGCCATAAAAATCCTTCAGTGTTTGAGAAAAGCACAGTTGCTAGTACTGACACTTTTATAATAAGTACTTTAATGTTTAAATGAAAGTTACACACACACCCACACACAGCTGTCTGTTAAAAAAAATCCATCTTTATTGAATGAACAATCTACAAACAGAAGTCAACTCAATACCAATCAATATTCTCTCCACCTCCCACCGTTTCATTTGAATACTTGGAAACAATTCTTAAGTCTTTAGACACATTTCAAACCACCTAAAATGAAACATAAAACATTGTATCTTTAAAAGTACAATAATATGCCCTGGAGCATGAGGCAATCCAAGTGAGGGCATACCTCTGCATACCACATTTTCTGCACAGGTGATGAGAGGCTCAGAGTGGTGATTACCCAAAGTTCATCCCCATCAATAAAAATGACCAGGATTTGTTTAATACCTTACAGTGAACAAAGGGTTTTCTTATTTATTTAAGACATGGAGTCTCACTCTGTTGCCTAGGCTGGAGTACAGTGGCATGATCATAGCAGCCTCCAACTCCTGGGCTCATGGGATCCTCCTGCCTCTGCTTCCCCAGTAGCTAGGACCACAGGAGCTTGCCACCATGTTTGGCTAATTAAATATATATATATATTTTTAGAGATGGTGTCTTGCTATGTTGCCCAGGATGGTCTTGAACTCCTCCCCTCAAACAATCCTCCCACCTCGGCTTCTCAAAGTCCTGGGATTATAGGTATAAGCCACCGCACCCAGCCATTCCGATATAAATTTTTAACTGTTTCTAGAGAAACCAAAGAAAGGATGAATACTTCCTGTGGCAACAGAAACAGAGGTAGTGAAGACTATTCAGACATATTGGCTTCCTAGACTATTGAATTTACTCTACTGCTACTAGTTTGCTAGGGCTGCTGTAACAAAGTACCACAAATTGGGTGGCTTAGAACAAGAACTTATGTCTCACAGTTCTAGAGACCAGAGGTCCAAAATCAAGGTGTCAGCAGTGCTATACTCCTTCTGAAGTCACTAAGGAAGGATCTGTTCCAGGCTTCTCTTTTAGCTTTTGGTGGTTCCCTGGCTTGTGGCAGCATAACTCCAATCTTCACATGATGTTGTCCCTATATGTGTATCAGTTTCTGTGTCCAAATTTCTTCTCCAGTCACATCGGGTTAGGGCCCATCCTAATGACCTCATCTTAATCATCTGCAAAGACTTTATTTCCAAATAAGGTCACATTCACAGGTACTGAAGGTTATATGAATTTGGGGGAGAAACAATTCAACTCATAACAATTGCTATTTCCTTCTTCCTTTTAACCTTGCCAAACACACTTATGGCCAACAGCACTCATTCATTCAACAAACATTTGAATGCATGTCAGGCTCTGCTCTGGGTGTTGATGCAAAAAGTGAACTTAGGCTGGGTGCAGCGGCTCATACCTGTAATCTTAGTACTTTGGGAGGCCAAGGTGGGAGGATCGTTTGAGGCTAGGAGTTTGAGACCAGCCTGAGTAAGAGTGAGACCCCATCTCTACAAAAAGTACAAAAATTAGCCAGGTGTGATGATGCACATCTGTAGTCCCAACTACTCAGGAGGCTGAGGCAGGAGGATCGCTGGAGCCCAAGAGTTTGAGGTTGCAGTTAGCTATGATGACACCACTGCACTCTAGCCTGGGAGAGAGAGCAAGATCCTGTCTCAAAAAACAAAACAAAAGAAAAAAACCCAAAACCAAAACCAACCAAATGAACAAAGAAAAGAAAAAAACCCAATAAACAGTGAACTGAACAGAGACCCTGTCCTTGAGAAGTTCCCATTTTGGAAGGAATCAGAGACACATTGTTATGATAATAAGTACTATTATTGAGCAGCTATTGCTAGGTATTATAATAGGCACTTTAATCTTCACAATAATGTGATAAGTGATTTAACAGAGACATACTTAGAGAGTTTAGGGAGGTTCTAAATCTGCCCTAGCGGTCAGGAATATTTTCAC
Source organism: Cheirogaleus major (assembly GCA_963574435.1). Lineage (NCBI taxonomy): Eukaryota > Metazoa > Chordata > Mammalia > Primates > Cheirogaleidae > Cheirogaleus > Cheirogaleus major. Next base: position 8,202 of record CAUYPO010110598.1, read on the forward strand.
AAATTGGGTATCATTTCATCTGAGTCAAAGGGGTGTGTGGAAATATACTAGGTAGCTCAAAGGTGGTTGTAGCCAGTAGCGGATTTCAAGCAAGAGGATTTTATGGAGGAAAAAATAGCACAAAGGTTAAGAGACAAATTGTCAATCCCACAAGGGCTGGGATTTTTGTCTATTTTATTAAGTATCTCTTGTATTTCCAATGCTTTGACCAGTACCCGGTTCATTCAATAATTAACCTAAGTGAATATAAGGGCATCATATGTCTACGGCATAGCATGGCCTGCAGTTCATTATTGCCGGAAAGGTAGACAAAGGCTCAATCACGAAGAAACCTGTAAACCACCCTAAATGTAAGCGATTAGGGGTGATACGTCGATGCTATAACCATAGTATTAAGAAATTCCACAAGTGCAGGAAAGCCTGGCACCTGTCCTGCCAATTACTACACTTCCTCAGATCATGTACAAGGATGTGGCACCGAAGGGCCGGCAGAATGGTAGAGGCGCCAGCTCCCCACACTCCAAAGTAGGGTTCTCTGGCCAAAGTCCTTTTGAAGCACATGGTTTGGGCTTTAAATATAAGTGGAGCCTCTTCCATCCCTTCCCCCGCCCCATAATTCCCCGCCCAGCTCCAATGCTGACTCTGGAAGCACACGGGACTGTCTCCAGGCCTTGCCCAGATCCCATAGGAAGAACCCCTGAGCGCGCTCCCACCCGCGGCACCGCTCCCTTTCCCTCTGGAACGCGAGAGCGCACGCGCACCTTCCCGTGCAGAGCGCGCGCCCGCGAGCTCCCCGCATCCCCGTGCTCATCCGGGTCTCACCGAGCCTCAGCCAATGGTGGCTACTCGTGGCCCCCGGGGGCGGGGCTAAGCCTTGCCTCACAAGGGGCCTGGGATCACCGCGGGCGTCTCCAGGGACCGCGATCAGTCGGCAGAGGAGTGGGGCAGAGGCAGGGAGCCCAGCGTTTAGGCGAGGAGCGACAGTTCTGGGATCCGGTGGCTGCAGCTCCTCCAGAAGCGACTGAAGCGCGAGCAGATCGCCCAGTCCGAGCCAGTGTAGTAAACACACTTCAGAAACGTGAGGTGCCGGTGGTCACGTGGGGCGAGCGTCCTCCAGTGAGAAGCCGGGGGCGGGCCCGAGGCCGCTGACGCGGCGGCGGCGGCGGAGTCACCCGGGCAGCTTCGGGACCGGTCACCGGCCGGCAACCGTCCAGCGGCCTCGACCACCGCCTTCCTCCTCCCTCCTCGGTCGTCTCTCCCTGGCCGAGAGACAGCGTCGTCGACAGGGGCTGAATCCTGACTGTTCCTCTCAGTGGCTCACCTCCGGCGGGCCGTTTTGTCCTCAGGGGCCGCCTCGGTGGGGCGAGGTTTCCGTGACGAACCTCCTGGGGCTGTCGGTGCCCGTTCGGGCCGTCGTGGCGGCTCAAGCGCCTGGAACTTGCTCACGCTCCGGCGGTCCGAGGCCCTCGAAGTTATGCGTCGCCTGCAGGAGGTTGCGGCGGGCGCCGGCTCCTAAAGGGCGTCACACCCGGACTCCGCCGACTGGGCAACCTCCATTCATCTTCCAACTGCGCCTCCAGCGCCCCCGCCTTCTCCAGTCCCCTCCTCGGATTCATTTTTTCCTGTCCCCCCTCTGCCGCCCTTTCCTCACTCCTTGGGTGAGGCGATTCTCCTGGAAACGAAGGCATCGGTTATGAGCCGGACCCTCCTTCCTTGAATTTCTCGGTGGAGGAAGTCGGGGGTGACACGCCGCCCGCCGCGCCCTCGGCATGGGGGTGAACGCTGTGCACTGGTTCCGAAAGGGGCTCCGACTCCACGACAACCCCGCCCTGAAGGAGTGCATTCAGGGCGCCGACACCATCCGCTGCGTCTACATCCTTGACCCCTGGTTTGCCGGCTCCTCCAATGTGGGCATCAACAGGTGGCGGTGAGTTAAAAGCCCTTGGGGGAATTGATTTTGGTGTTTAATGAATCAGGTGTTAATGAGTTATATTCGATCAGCCAAATCTGAGAATTTAGACCTCACACTGCCTTGCTTATACCGTTTAAGAATGGCAGGGGCTTTGAGTATTACGTAGAATTGACTTAATAGTTCTCTGGCCAGAGAGTACTCACGACCTGGAACACATTGGCCTTTATCGGTGAGTTACGTGTCTCTCTGCAGTTATGGGAACTCTTCCCTTGAATTTATGAAGAATTCTTGGTGGTGGAGTTAAAGAAATACCCTCCCAGTCCTTAGTGGCCTGTGGACTGGTTCCCTTGGCCTCTTTGTGGCATTCGAAAAATTGTGTTCTTTAATGTTTACGTTCGTTTGTGTCTAGGTAACTCATAGTATGGAGGAAAATCATTCATTCAGTACATTTGGCTCCAAATCCAGTTTTCCTCCACCTTGAGGTTACTGTAGGAAAAGCAAGGGAAACAGCATTATCTGGTTTCTCTTCTCAGTTCTTCCTCTCAACTCCTCCTTGTGGTTGGTTAGACAAAGCACAGTTTTTCTTTCTAGGCAAAGTATATTCCTTCTAGGGATCAGAACGCTGGAAGAAATTTTAGAAACACTTTATGAACATTTCCTGAAATACCAGGCTAGATGATTGTTAGACTCCCCTGGTGGAAAATGAAAGCACTAGCTCAGCAGATAGATTGTTGATCACTCACTATGTTCCAGGCACTGATTTAAATGCCAGGGCTATATAGCAGTGAATGAAACAGACAACAAGTCTTATCCTCTTCAAGCAAAAACTATAAATGTATAGTACTTTAGGTGGCGATAAGTGCTGTGGAGAAAAATAGAGAAAAGGGATAAGGATTACAAGGGTAGGGATGGGGCGTTACAGTTTTAAATATGACCAGGGAAAAGTCACAGAGAAGGTGGCAGTTGAGCATACTTGAGGTGATGGGATGCAGATATCTAATGGAAGAGCATTCCTGGCAAAGGGAATAATAGTATGGGAAAAGGCCCTGGGTAGAAATGTACTTGACCTTTGGAAGGAACAGCAGAGGAAGCCTATATGACTAGAGCAGAATAAGTGAGGCAAGAGTAGTAGATGATGAGGTCAGAGTTGTCATAGAGCCGGACTGAATAGTGCTTTATAAGCAATTATCAAGGTTTGGGCTTTTACTCAGATTCAAGTGGGAATAATTGAAGGATTTTGAGCAGAGAAGTGACGTAATCCCACGTATGTTTGAAAAAGATTTTTCTGGTTGTGGTTCTGAAAACAAACTGAGTTGTGGAGTGGAGCTGGACAAGAAGCAGGAAGACCAGTTAAGAGGCTATTGATTCATCCAGATGAGAGATGATAATGGTGGAAGTGATGAGAAGTAGTCACATGCTGGTTGTATTCTAACAGCAGAATCTGTTGGCAGATTGGATATGTAGTGTGAGAGAAAGAAAAGAAGTTAGGAATGATTTCAAAATTTTTGGCTTCAGGTACTAGGAGGATGGAATTGCACTTTGCAAAGGAAGTGAAGTCAATTGGAGAGGCCATTGGGAGGGTGATCGGGTTCTCTTTTGTTTGAGGTTTTTTTGTTTTTTTTTTACACTCAAGTGGAGATAGCCAATAGGCAATTGGATATATCTTGAGCTCAGGACAGAGATCCAGGCAGGAAGTATAAATTTGAGAGTTACTAGTTTATAGATAATATATAAAGCCATTTATTCATCCATCCATTTATTGAACAAATATTTGTCAAGCATCTACTAATGCCAGGCACTACTTTAGGTGTAGGGGACTCAACATAGACAAAATAACCCCAGATCCTCACCCTGTTGAAGCTACATTCTAGTGAAGCCATGAGACTAGGATCATTAAGAAAATGAGCGTAGATAGAAAAGAGAGGGAGTCTAAAGACTGAGCCTTGACTATTTTTAATGTTTAGAAACTGGAGCTGTGGAAGAACCAGCATAGGAGGCTGCACAGGAGCTGCTAGTAAAGTAAGAAGAAAACCCAGAAGAGTATGGTGTCTTAGAAGAAAGTATTTCAAGGAGAAAAGAGTGCTTTACCTGTATTAAATGCTGCTGATAGGTCAAGTAAGATGAGAACTGAAAATTAAAAATTGGATTTACCAATTTGAGGTCATTTGTAGTATTGTGAAGAGTGGTTTCAGTAGTGTCAGAGGCAAAATTTTTTTGAAATAATTGAAGCAAAACTGAGCACCAAATTCAGTGCTTTTTGTGTAGCATAGTTCAGTTACTGTTTGTTGTATGAAGTGGTATCTTGGAGTCAGTAATTTTATATTTAAACAGCTTTGTTAATCTCTTTATTGACCATAGGATAATATCCACATTTCTTAGCCTGGCTTTCAAGATCTACCTTTTGGCCTATGTATCTCATCTCTTACTGTTTACAATATGTGCTACCAACTCTGGGGAGTGGGGAGGGGAACCAACCTAGTTTTTCTTAGAAGCTATCTTGTATTTCTTTCAATCAATGTTTTTTAGACTTTTGGATTTAACAGAAAAAGCAAAATTAAAAAAAAACACTTTACCTAATAAGTACATTAATAAAACTACCTTTTGATATTGCCATCATTTCATTTAAAAAGGATTTATTTTTGAGACAAGGTCTTGCTCTGTCACGTAGGCTGGAGCTCAGCGGCATGTGCATAGCTCACTGCAGCCTTGAACTCCTCAGCTCAAGCAGTCCTCCCGCCTCAGCCTACCAAGTAGCTGGGATTACAAGTGCTAGCCACTGTGCTTGGCTAATTTCTACAAATTTTTGTTGAGATAGGGTATCACTGTGTTGCCCAGGCTAGTCTTGAACTCCTGGCCTTAACTGATCCTCTTACCTTGACCTCCCAAAGTGCTGGTATTACAGGTGTGAGCCACCACACCTGGCTGTTTTAACATTAAAAAAAAAAAAGTTTGGAGGACATTGTTTCAGAATAAAGTGCTTTGTGTTGGATAAATTTAGCTTTATGAAAATTCACATTTCTTATAAAACTTATACTACATAAAAGTTTATACATCAATGTTCACAGAAGCATTATTCATAATAGTAAGTGGAAACAACTCAAATGTCCATCAACTGATGATTGGATAAACGAAATGTGGTCCATATAATGGAATATTATGGCTATAAAAAGGAATGAAGTACTGATATATGCTACAACATGTATGAATGAACCTTGAAAACATGCTAAGTGAAAGAAGTTAGTCACAAAATTCCATGTATTATGTAATTCTATTTGTATGAAATGTCCATGGTGGGCAAATGTATAGAGACAGAAAGTAGTTTAGTGGCTTCTTAGGGCTAGGGAATCTGGAGGACTTGGGAGATGATAGCTAAGGGGCCGAGGGTTTGTTTTTGAGGTGATGAAAATGTTCTAGGTGATGATTGCACAACTCTGTGAATATATTAAAACCCATTTAGGGGAGAGGGAGAGCAAGGGCAATATACGTAACCTTAACATTTGTACCCCTATAATATGCTGAAATTAAAAAAAAGACATTTAATTGTATACTATGTGTCTTCGCATGGAGGAAGGGGCAAATAAGCTCCCCCCAGCCTCTTTTAGTCTCATTCATGGGGGGGGCCTTCATAACCTAATTACCTCCTAAAGGTCCCACCTCTTTTTTCTTATTTATTTTATTTTATTTTATTTTTAGTATTATTTTTGATAAAAACTAGACCTGGAAGGCCCTACCTCTTAATACTATCTCATTGGGGATTAGATTTTAACAAATGAACTTGGGGTGGGGGACACAAACATTCAGATCATGGCAGGTATAGTCTTTATATAATCACTTCTCCCCAATTTAGCAGGTAGTACCTTCTTGAAGAGAAGTTACCATTTCATTAGATCAGAATTTTATTTTGCATCCCTATCCATGAGATACACTATTCTTGGTGCTGGGGATACAATAGTGAAGAAAACAGAAGAAGTCCTTGCCCTCTGGAGCTTCCATTCTGATGGGGGAAACAGACAATAAGACAAATATAGTAGGATCAGGTGGTGGTAAACGCCATGGGGAGAAAAAAAAGCAGACTGAGAACAGAGCCTAAAGGAAATGAGGAAACAAGCTATACAGATATTTGGGAAAAGAGCTGGTTTTGCATTCTCCACAGCATAGTTTCTTGTACATAGTAGGCATTTGATAAATTTTATTTTTAATTTTCCTTATAAGGCTAAGGTTTAGGAATAGGGCAGCTACTTTATTTAACTTACATGTTAATGTATATCCTAAACTTAAAATTTAGAAAAATTGCAGTGAACAGTTACTTTTAGTGTTTTAAACTTCAACATGTTCATTACACAGTTGAAGCTATCACATAATTTTCAGTTACCAAATCTATAAATATGCCTACATCCTTACTCATTTTT
>CAUYPO010110599.1:0-20775 GCA_963574435.1 Cheirogaleus major
CTAATGTCTGGGGCCTCTAGGCATTCCTTGGCTTGTGGCAGCATAACACTAATCTTTTCCTCTGTTTTCATGCGGAATTCTTCTCTCTTTGTCTCTCTTCTCTGTGTCTCTTATAAGGACATTTGTCATTGGATTTAGGGCCCATGTGAATAATTCTGAATGCTGTTATTTTGAGATCCTTAGATTAGTTACATTTACAAAGACCCTTTTTTCCAAATAAGGTCACGTTTTCAGGTTGCAAGAGTTAGGACCTGGACATATCTTTTTTGGGTACCACTTCAACCACTACAGTTTCCTTCCCATTTCTCCCTCTCACCTTAAAAGTATACAGCCCAGAAATCTGAGTACGTGAAAAAATATTTTAGCAAATTATATCTGATGAGTGGGAGCTGAAGTGAAATCTCAACAAAAAGAAAAAACAAAGAATGAACAAATGCAGTCAAGTGATTAAAAACAACTTCTTATGATGCAAGAGGTTTTAAGTAGACAGTGGCGTCAGCCTACAAAGATAGCATAAAAAAGAAGGAAGAAATCTAATTATGCCCATTTATGAACTAGGCACTGTGCTTTTTTTTTTCACATATTTTTTTTAAGTGTAATATTCCAATAATCCTGTTAGGCAGATTTGAATATTTTTAAAATATAGATTTATAAAAATTCAATTCAGAAAACTTATGTGTCTTGTATAAGGTCATATAGTTGTCAAGTACAGGGCCAGAATTATAAAAAAAATCTGTACCTCAGATTTTTACAGAATTTACACAGTATTCTGTAAAAATTCTGTGTAACACAGAATTTAATTACCATCTTTGGTTCACAGACACACTGTTATTACTAGACTATGCATAATCTATTATTTGTTTGTTTGTTTTTAATAGTATAATGACCACCCTCAAACCTGTTACCCAACTTAAAAACTAAAACCTTAATGTGTGTCTGCTTATGTGTTCTCTCCCATTACATTCCCCCAAATTCCACATATTTGCTCTTTTTATATTACAATGTCTTACATACTGAAAGAATGAAGAGTAAAAAAAAAAGGAAGAAATACTCTTTATTCTTTCTTTACCCTTAGTGCAAGATTTCACATAGGAAAACTCAATACAAGAGAGTTTTGTTTTCTTTCAGAACAAATATTTAAGTATAAACTATACATATGTTAGTAATTAAACTTTAAACTTTGATTAATATTAAGATTTTCCCATTCTGTGCTGTAGCTAGGATGACCATATACTTTATCTAAAATTGTTCAAACTGGCATAATGTTGTGGGTGAAAGGAGGAATTGTTAATAGTTATGCTGAGAAAACTGGCATAAACTGACACCATTCCTAGAAAACTGGAACATATGATCACTCTAATTGCAGCATATTTAAATCACCACATCAGTATTTTCTCATATAAAGTAGGTACTTAATTTTGACATGCTTCACTGGTTCCCAAAGCATTTTAAAGCTACACAGTACTTTGTTTTCAGTATATTAAGTCTTCAATTAACTTCTAACTTGAGACAAAATTCTGTTTGTTTCATTAAGTTCCATCAACTAAAGCTATTAACACATAGCTTTATGGCTAGTCAAGATCTGGCCATAATGTTTTTTCCACTAAAGCACTTGGAGTGGAGGGAGATGAGTAAATAAATGCATTATGTTGAATGCATTTTTATTAACACAGATTAATAATAATGTAAATTATATTGTAATGCATTTGAGAATAAACTTTAGGATATAGTATATGATATTTAATGTTTTGTGGAAGTCATTCCTGAGGAATAAGAGTATGTATGTGAAATGAGATTCTTGTACATGACAAGACGCAATATAGTCAAACTGTATGCTGTGTGATATAGTAGCCACAGCCATGTATGGCTCACAAGCACTCAAAATGTGGCTAGTCTGAATTGAAACTGTGCTATAAGAATAAAATACACATCGAATTTCAAAGACTTAGTACAAGAAAGGGTGTGAAAAATCTAATTAATAATTTTTATATTTGAATACATGTTGAAATAATAATGAATTAAAATATATTATTAAAATGAATTTCACCTTTTTTTTTACTTTTTTTAATGTGGCTATTAGAACATCTAAAATTATATATGTGGCTTACATAACATCTCTATTGGATTGTGCTGGTCTAATTCTTTTAAAAGGTGGAAATAAAAGTAGAGTATAAAATAATATGAGCACAAATGATCACATAAGACAAATGCTCCATTCCCTAGTGATCTCAATGTAACTTATGTTTGGCAGATTCTTGCCCCACCTACCAATGTAGGTTCCTAGACTACCTCATCCCTCCTACCCAGCTCCACACTGGTATTTCTGGGTGGGGTGTTCTCAGGCTTCTCATGAGCAAATTTTATCAGTTGCCTGTGGCTTTTCTTTCTCCCTCTTGCTCCAGCCCTCCTCCTGCAGGTGTCTCCTTGCCTGGCACCATGGCTGCTGCTTCCACAGAGCCATCTCATCTATCTGATACCGCTGTAACAGAGGGAATGGCTTGAAAAAGGGGTAAATATGTTTTCTGCCTCTCTAAAACCTCCCCCACTCTTTTTGAGATTTATAACCTGCATCTCTGCTCTAGGCAGGAGGGAGGAGCAGGGGAGTGTCCTTTGTTCTTTGCATCACAGAGATGGCTCAATTGGTGGGGGAGGCAGAGGTCGGCTGGCTGCAGGGCAGGAGGTCACAGAAATTGTCTTCACTGGAGATGGGGCGATCAAAATCATCAACTATAATTAGACAGCAATAGCCTGAAGCTGGAAACCTTCCCTTTAAAGGTTCTGTGTTTCTGCTTATGAGGAGGATGATGGTACTTCGACAGGAGTCTATGATTCTCCTCCTCATTTGCCTGCAAATCAATAAACCTCGTTTTCTTTCTCCTAGATCCACTTGTACTCATTCTTCCGATGCAGCGTCAGGGACCAGTAACACTGCCACTTCTAGGGCTTCAGAGGACCACCCCGGGTGCTAAAGTTGCACCTCATTGCAAATGGAGGACGATGCTTCTCTCTGTGTTACTATGTTGTGTTTTTCTACTTGAGAGGGAAAGCAGAGGTATGTTGCCCATGGCCAGATATATTTTAGAATGTTTTAAGTGCTCACTACAGTGTTAAAGCTCCCTGTTCTCCACGATACTTAAGACATAAATCTATGGGGAACTAAACTGGAGAAAATTCTGAGCAAGCCAGAATTAGCCTGATGGAATAAGAGTATGTATGTGAAATGAGATTCTCATTTAAGTTTTGCTACTAGGCCAAGCCCATGTGTCTGTCTTTTCCCCTGTACAGCAGCTGAAAATTGGTGGGGTAGAATTAACTGCAAACACATTTTTGTTGCACCAGTACAATTTTGTTGTTTAAACACTTGAGGGTGGAGCATGCACCCACTGTAGTTCACCATGTTTCCTACTAGTCCCCAACATGATGTATTCTTCTACTTGAACCCTGAGTTTGCACACCTATTTTATAGCCTTGCTATTTAGTGTGTGCTAGGGGACCCAGCAGCATTAGCATCCCCTGGGAACTGGTTAGAAATGCAGGTTCTCAGGCTTCACCTACCGTGTTTCCCTGAAAATAAGACAGGGTCTTATGTTTATTTTTCCTCAGGAAGACACCCTAGGGTTTATTTTCAGGGGATGTGTTATTTTCCCTGCAAAGCCTCAGCTTGCAGCACGCACAGGATGGCTGGGACCTGACAGGGGGAGCCGACCTTGTTGGTGGGGCTGCCCGCACCTTTCCGGTCACCTCTGGGATAGTAGCTGTCGCGATGGGGCAGATGAGAAGGGCTGCTCGTCTTCTTTATCGCCCCGCAACTAAGCATGGGTTGTGCAGATACGCTGCGTAGCCACGCCCATCACCAGGCCTTATTTTCGGGGTGGGGCTTATATTGCGCAAATGCTTAGAAATCCTGCTAGGGCTTATTTTAGGGGTAGGTCGCATTTTCGGGGAAACACGGTATATTTGAGTAATGCATTCAACCACCTTGAAGTAATAAACAGTGTTGTAAAGATCACATGCATCTTCATCACGCAAAATCCAACTATTTTCATCCTACTCCATCTCTCAGCAGCAGTGGACACCTCTGGTCACCTCCTCCTCCTGAAACACTCTCTTCACTGGGCTCCGGAGGGTCCACGCCCCCCTGACTTCCCTACTACGCTGCGGGTCCAGTGTGCCCAATCTGCTTCGAGGCTCCTCCTGTTGGTGAAGGAGAATGGAGTAGCCCAGGAACCGCCTTCCCTTTGTTCTCTTAGCGCTACACCACCCCCCTAGGTGATCTCACTGGTCCTCAGTCTTTAGCGCCATCCCATGTAGACAACTCCCAGGTGTATTCCTTCAGTCACGAACTCGCCCTGAGCTCCACATTCCTTTATCTAACCCCACTTGAATATCTAATAAGCATCTCAAATGCAACATATCTTAAGCTAAACTCCAGTTTCTCTATACACACCTTTCAGTTTTCTGTTGTCTCACATTCCTTTTTGTTCTGGTAAAATGCATATATCAGAACATTTACTATTGTGATCATTTTAAAGTGTACAATTCTATGGCATTTAGTACATTCACAATGTCGTGCAACCATCTCCGCTGTCTAGCTCCGGAACTGTTTCATCACCCCCAGTGGCAACTCCATATTCACTACACAGTCACTTCTCATTGCCCTCTCCCCACCCGAGGCCCTGGCTTCCTGTCTCTATGGATTTGCCTATTCTGGATATTTCGTATAAATGGAATCGTACAGCATGTGGTGTTTTGTGTCTGGTTTCTTATACTTAACATAATGCTTTCAAGGTTCATGAGTGTTGTAGCATGTATCAGCATGTCATTCCTTCCCAATAATATTCCATCGTATGGATATACTACATTTTGCTTTTCCATTCATCTGTTGACGTACATTGTGTTGTTGCCATCAATACTCGCCAAAGTTTTTCTTTCCATTGCCCCCCATTCTCCCTGTCCCCAGTCACCCCACCTCAGTTGGTGGCACCATTACTGACCCAGGTATTTAGACCCAAACCTAGGAGTCATCCTTGATTCTTCTTCCCTCATGCCTCACCCACCTCCAACATGCAAACCATCAGCAAGTCCTAATTGTTATATCACCCAGATATGTCCCAATTTCGGTCACATTTCCCCACTTCCCCAGCTACCACCTAGTCCATGCTACCATCACTCTGGCCACAACTCAAGGTCTTTTTGCTCCCCCTTCTTTCCTCTCCAATTCATTTCCTCACAATGATCAAAATTATCTTTTAAAGGTATAAGTCAGATCATGCCACATCAGGACTGAAGACCCTGCAGCAGCTTCCCATGACACTGAAATAAAATCTAAACGTCTTGCTGTGGTCAATAAGCCAGCATGATCTGGCCCCTGCCTACCTCCCTCTCTGAGCATCTCTCCTACTCTCTGCAGTCACACGCCCCAGCTTTGTCCAGGACACACACCTTCCCCTCAGACTGCACCGCTGCCTCCTTCTCCATACGCTGAGAGGCTGCCCTGACTCTCCTATCTGAGACAGAGGCCGGTCTCTTTCTATCCTCTTAACCTGATAGGGTTTTCCCTCACACAACTTAGAACCATATGAAACTATATTATTATTCTATCTCTTTATTATCTGTCTTCCCCCACAAAAATGTAAGCTCCAAGAAAGTAGCATACTTTGCCTTTAGCCAAATCCCCAGGACCCAGAGAAGTACCTAGCGTGTATGAGGCATTTAATAAATACTTGCTGCTTGAATACTGAATACAATGTATTATATACACACACGCAGAAAGGGGACTCTGCGCTCAATAAACAGAATATCCATTCTTTTCAAACATCCTTGAATATTTACTTTTCATTTCACTCTTCAATCAAGTTAGTGAGACTATAAATTAGTGTACATTTTCTGGCGAATAATTGGATAATATTTATCCAATTTTAAGATGCAAATATCCTTTGAACCAGCACCATTTGTTGAAAAGTTCTTCCTTTCCATATTGAATTTCATTGGCGCCTTTGTGATAAATTAAGTGATCCTATGTGTGCAAGTCTATTTCTGGATTCTATTCCATTCTGTTTATCTATTGTCTACTTCATAACTTTTAATGATGATACAGAGGTTCATATGGGCCTGAAGAAAGTTTCCTTTCCACAATATTATTTTTTTTCTGCTATTCTATGTCTTAGAACTTGTTACTCTATACAACAATAGATGTAGTAAAGATTTAATACTATGATAATATACAAATACTTTTGATTTTGACAGGAAGATTTCCACCATATTTAGAAGCATATTCTGGGACAATGTCCTCCTGGACCTTGGTGTGTGTCTATGGGTGGAGAGGAGGGGAGTAATTTTTTTTTTAATTAAAGGAACCACCACTTTACTTTTTATATTGTCATCAAGTATTCCTCCCGCCACTCCCTCTCCCCAAGTTCCGGAAGGGCACTGAAATGATACATGTTACACAATAATACTGAAAAGGTACCATGTTGTGAATAGCACCCACTATTAGAAATGAAATACCTTGTAAAATCAACTCTTTGTTTGAGGAGTTGTCATTGTAGTCCATGACACTGAAGCAACAGATATCTATGTGGAAATGTAAATGGAAGATGACTCCTTGTTATGCTAAGGACTCTAGCAGAATAAACTTTCCTATTATGTAAATAGGAAGAGGAGAGAGCCAAGGATCCTTTTCTGATTTAACTGAGCAACACTGCTAATGTTTATATCACTTGGGAACATGGGTGCCAACTGCAACACTATCACCAGGGCAACAAATCAACAAGTAAGGCTACCAATCAGAATTACTGGTGTTGTTGAAGGTTATATTTGTACAACATGGGAACAATTTCTAAAATCTCCAGCATCTACAACACTTCTTTGTTCAAATAATAATTCCAATGCTAGATTTACATTAAAGAAAACAGAACAAGCTGGTAAAAGTTGTGAATATCTGTGCAAGACTTCATTTCACACTATAAACAAGACTGATGTCCTTGTGAGAGTTCACATTTAATACCTTACCTCACTGAATCTTTTAACCAGGTTTTAAGATGTGAAAGGATATCTCTGTCTTTGTACTTGCAGTGGAGAAGGCACATGTTTTTCATCTTTTTATTAGACTTAAAAAAAATCATGAAGTTCTGTATTTTCAGAGCCAGCCTCTGATATGTTATTAGGTATGTCATTAGTTAGCATTAAAAGCAAACACAGACCTGTGAGACTCAATTTTAAAATGGAATTGGATTGTTAGGATTTGACTTAATGGTAGTGAACTAGGAACAATTTCTCTTGCATGTTACAAAGAACCAGAGTCGGACTGACATCAGACTTCTCATCAGCAATACTGTGCTATGGTATTAATGTGTCTCCTCTGAAATTCAGCCATTGAACCTTAATGGCGAATGTGATAGTATTAAGAGGTGGGACCTTTAAGAGATAATTAGGCCATGAGGGCTCCTCCCTCATGAATGGGATTAAGGTCCTTATAAAAGAGGCTTCACGAAGCTTTCAGCTCTTTTGCCCTCTATTTTCTTCCATGTGAGGACACAGCATTCCTCCCCTTCAGAGGATGCAGTAATACGGTACCATTCTGGAAGCAGAGAGCAACCCTCACCAGACAACCAAACTTTCTGGCACCTTGATCTTGGACTTCTCAGCCTCCAGAACCGTAAGAAAATAAATTTCTGTTCTTTATAAATTACCTAGTCTATGGTATTTTGTTATAGCAGCTTTAATGGACTAAGACACACAGGTACTAAAACATAATGAAGAAATAGCTACCATGTTTGTCGGTAACATGATTACAAACTAGAATATTGTATCCAGACAAACACAATTAAGTGCGAAAGTGGAATAAAGACATTTTCACACATGCAAGGACTTCAAACAATTACTCCCACATGCCCATTTTGGAGAAGTTGCTTGAAAATATTCTGCAGAAAAACAAGGAGAAAACTAAAAAAGAGGAAGACCAGTGATCCAGGAAACAGTGTAACAAACCCAAAAAGCAAGAAAGGGAAGTTCCAATATGACTTGCTGTGTAATGAGATGAAGAGCAGCCAGCAGAGACTAGACGAGAATGTGATGCCCCAGGAGAGAGGTCACCAGGAAAAAAGGGTTCGTGGAGGAGAGGAATGGTAACAAGTGACAGAATAAATAATAAAATGAAGTGTCTGGGAAAAAGCTGAAAACATTATAAAGGCAAATGGTACAAGAGACCAATAAAAACAAAAAGCCCTTGGCGTAGTGGCTCATGCCTACAATTCCAGCACTTTGGGAGGCTGAGGCAGAAGGATCACTAGAGGCCAGGAGTTCAAGACCAGCCTGGGCAACATAGCAAGACCCTGCCTCTATAAAACATAAAAAAGTTAGCTGGGCACAGTGACATGTGCCTATAGTCCCAACTACTTGGGAGGCTGAGGCAGGTGGATTACTTGAGCACAGGAGTTCAAGGCTGGAGTGAGCTATGATGATGCCTCTTTACTCCAACCTGGGCAATGGAGTGAGATCCTGTCTCCGGAAAAAAGTAAAAAAAGACAAATGGAAATACCATAAAAAGCCTACACAAATTAAAAAAGGAAATGAAAGCAGACAGAAATGAAAGCAGAGTATGCCCCAATATAAAGAGAGACTTGTCCTCTAGGAGAAAAAAATTTAGCATTAGAGTATAGTGGCCCATGAAATTGAACAGATGAAGTCTGTGCAGACTATGGAAAACCTTCTAAACTAGGCTCAAAGATTTGTACCCACAGTCTGACAAGCACCAGACAGCCTTATCTGGTTCTTGAGATGAGAATGGGAAGATAAAGACAGAATCTTAGTACTGTTAGCCAGGCAGAAGGGCAGGCAGGAAGCCAAAGGAGACATCTGTTGCAATTTTCCAGGCACGAGGTGGAGACATAAACCTTAAAAGGGAGAAGAGAGCACCTGAGAGAGGCATTTCAAGGAGGACTCTACAGGACTCAGGTATGAGGACTGGATAAAGGGGAGGGGATAGTTCCAAGGTTTTCTGGTTTCTGAACAGGAAAAATGGTGAAGGCTTTTATCTAGTATTGCTGCTGTTTTATCATTACTTACATATTCTTTCCTTTTCCTCTTCCTCCCCCAAACTGATTTAAAGCTCCTTGAGGCAGAGTCTAAAGCCCGTGTTTGTGGCCTTGACACCAGCCCTGGGTCCACAACAGGAGGCACTGAGCAAATGTTTGTGGTTGGTGGTGGTGGTGGTGATGATGATGTTTCAATACTTTAAAGATGGGAAACTGCAAAGAGGAGTGATTTGGGGCATAAAATAATGATGATGGACACAGAGCTAAGAGAGATGGCATCTCCTATTGGAAGCTGGAAGAAAATACTTTTTGAAAGATTGCTGTTACTTCTTTAATGAAATTCCTTATTTTGTTTTTCCTTTATTTAGCATCCTTTACTTAGCACCGTTTATACCTGTGTAGAATTAAAACCAAGCAGTATTGGGAGATCTAAATGCAGTTGAGGAAACTCACTTCCAAATTACTCTTTCAAAATCCTTTTTAACTGAAAATTCATTTTAGGTAGCCGAGCTACTTAAACAAGATCTGGCCTAGGAGTATGGACACTCTACATTTTGTTTTGTTCTTATTTCTGAAGACAGAAAAAGTTGTTATTTTCAAAGAAAGCACTAGGTGGCACTTGTGATGTATTCAATAGTTGCCTCAGATCGTTTTTGGAAAAGGTTTGGTAGAAAAAAATGCAATAAATATTAAAATGGGAAAATCATCATTACAATAATGAAGATTGGTATCTTATGATTGTGTTTACTATGTTACTATGTATGAGCAGAATCCTTATGCAGTGTTTGCATTTAAAATCTGGGCTTCACTTTCATTATAAAAACTGCAAGATGGGAACCAACATTTCTATAATATGCAAAAACCCTACATCACTAAAATAATAAATATGAAAGTAATGTTTAATATGCAAAAAGATGGACTATAGGTGTTCTTTTAAATAGTTCACTCACTCCATTTAGACTGTTTCAATTTGTAAAAACTGATTACAGAATAAGTTTTCCAAGGTCCATCCATTGTGTAAAGCAAAATAAGTAATCATTAATTTAAAATTAGGCACTGCAAGTTTTGAGTAATATTAACCAAGAAAGAAAGAAAGATTAAAGCACATGTGTCAGGGTTTTTTTTAACCACCTTTAAAGTAATCACGTAAAGACTTTAAACAAATATATTGTCTTTTCTGTTATTCAGTTCATGCTCCCACTTTATTTTATTTATTTATTTTTATAGAGATGGGGTCTCACTATGTTGTCCAGGCTGGTCTCAAACTCCTGGCTTCAAGTGATCCTCCCACCTTGGCCCCCCAAAGTGTTAGGATTGCAGGCCTGAGACACTGTGCACAACCCATGGTCCCAGTTTAGAGAGATTGCAAGTTTTTTTTTCCTTCAAGGAGTGGCAGGGTTGAGGGGAGAGGGTCTTGCTATGTTACCCAGGTTGGTCTCGAAGCTCAGGGCTCAAGCAACCCTCCTGCCTCAGCCTCCTGGCTGGCTGATTGCAAGATTTTAGCAGAAATTCAGGTTGAGAAGGTACTATTTAAAGTAGAAAATATTGTTGCCAAATACCATGGCAACAACTACAGCCTGTGGACCCTCTTTCGATCTTGCATCTTTCCTCTACCTATTGTCTAGCCTTTGCAGTAACCACTTTATAGATTACATTCTTATGGCTGCATCTCGCTTTTCTGCCCTTGTTCTCCCTTTGTCTCATTTTTGTTCCTTATTTTAAATGTGCTTTTTCTTACTGTACCTTTGTAGGATAACTGAACACAATAAAATCCTTTTGGAACAAGACGGGTTATAAATAAATTAATAATAATGCTAATATACTGTCTTGTAATTGCACTAATTTGTGGGTTTGGATGAAATTGACATTTTGAAGGTAGTATCTCATGTAGTAGTAAACGCAGCATGTCAGAACTCAGAGCTAAATATGCAAACCAGCTACAGTGCTGAAAAAAATCTTGGATCTTGGTGTAACAGTTGGATTCTTTGAATGCAATGATAGAAATGGATTCTGGCTAACTTAAGCATAAAGGGACTTTAACAAAGTGCTAGCCAGGAACTCAGGGGATAGAAGGGAGACCGGAGAACCAAGTCTAGACACAAGACAGGAAGGAGGGCAGCTCCTGGAGTTCCGGCGGCATGAACAACTTAAGGATCTTGTCTGGGTACTTCTGCTGCAATATATGCATTCCAATATTTCCTCATCCTTCTGTGCCTCTGGTCAAGATTAAAGTTCCAAGAGCCCAGATTGGCTTAATGTTTTCTGTGCATTCACAAATTTATAGTGCTAAAAATATGGGAAATTTAGTATGTGATAAAATCTATGTCTTGACTGGTTGCCAAAATATAAAGTAATATAAATTTGGAAAACAAAGCATCAGGAGACAACAGGAGTCCAGTTGTCTTCCTTGGGTCACATGTAGCTCCTTGGCTGCAGTGGAATGAGAAATATTGATTTATATCCCCACCAAGACAGCCACAAAAGGGCGAGGTAATTACCCAATAGGAAATTGGCATACTCTTGGGAAGGGAGAATGGTTGCTGGCCACCCCAAAAACAACTTATGTGCACTACACTACAGCAAGAGTAGATTGTACATTTCTGCACTGTACTGTAAAGCTCTATAGTAGGTTAAGCAGTGTCCCTCCAAATGCATGTCAATGCAGAAGCTCAGAATGTGATCTTGTTTGAAAACAGAGTTACTGCAGATGTTATTAGTTAAGGATCGAGAGGAGACCTTACTGGGTTAGGACGGAGCCTAAATCTAAAGAGTGTCTTTGTAAGAGTCAGAACACGACGCACAGAGACACAGAGAGAAGTAGGCGACGTGATGATGGAGGCAGAGACTGGAGCAATGCATCTACAAGCCAAGGAACCCCAAGGATTTCTAGCAACCACCAGAAGCTAAGACAGCATGGGATGGTGCTCACTTTGGCAGCACATATACTGAAATTGGAATGATACAGAGAAGATGAGCATGGCCCCTGCACAAGGATGACATGCAAATTCGTGAAGTGTTCCATATTTTTACATGTATAATGCACACTATCTGAGAGATGGGCACAGTACAAAAATAATATATGTAACCAAATCATTTGTACCCCTGTAATATTCTGAAGTAAAAAATTAATTAATTAGTTTTTAAAAAGAGAGCGAGCATGGGATGGTTTCTCCCTCTGAGCCTCCAGAAGTAACTAACCTTGCCCACACTTTGATTTTGGACTTCTGGCCTTCTGAATGGTGACAGAATACATTTCTGTTGTTTTAAGCTATTCGCTTTGTGGTACTTTGTTATAGCAGCCCTTGGATACTAATGTAACTCTAAGAGCAGTTTCTTTGCACAAAATCTTAAGTAGTAAGACCATGAATGTAAGTACATAATAAATGCATTTTTATGATAGTGAATAAAAATTTTCTTTTTTATTTCAAAAGGAAATAACTCTATGAATGAGTTGGTTCCTTTGCCACAAAGAGCTATTGCATGCATCTCATGCACTGGGCTATGCTAGAAACTGGAAATACAGGGGTGGACAAATGAGACAGAATCACTACTCTCGAGGACTCACATCCAGAGGGGTAACAATTAACAACTCGTATTGGGGTTAAGGTCAGGGCCATGAAGGAAGTGGAGCTGGATGATGTGATCTACAGCTGTGATCCCCAACCAGTCTCAGTTAAAACCATAAAAGGCAGAAAAAGAGTGAAAGACAAAAATAGAAACAAAAAATGGCAACAAATTGAAAACAGTAACAAAAATGATAGATGTTAATCAAACTATATCAATAATGACTTTGAACATTAATGGCCTAAATGCACCAACTAAAATACAGAGATTGGGCCGGGCTCGGTGGCTCACGCCTGTAATCCTAGCACTCTGGGAGGCCGAGGTGGGAGGATCACTCAAGGTCAGGAGTTCAAATCCAGCCTGAGCAAGAGCGAGACCCCATCTCTATTAAAAATAGAAAGAAATTAATCGGTCAACTAAAAATATATAGAAAAAATTAGCCGGGCACGGTGGCGCATGCCTGTAGTCCCAGCTACTCGGGAGGCTGAGGCAGAAGGATCACTTGAGCCCAGGAGTGTGAGGTTGCTGTGAGCTAGGCTGACGCCACGGCACTCTAGCCCAGGGAACAGAGTGAGACTCTGTCTCAAAAAAAAAAAAAAAAAAAAAATACAGAGATTGTCAATGTGCATCAAAAAACAAGACTCACCTCTATGCTGTCTATAAGAAATCCGCTTTGAATATAAAGACACATATAGATCAAAAGTAACAGATAGAGAAAGATATACCATGTTTACACTAATTAAAAGAAAGTGGGAGTAGCAAATTTTAAGCTAGAAAATTACTGGAATAACTGTTTAAATTACATTACATGGCTTTTTGGATTTTGGGTACATATGCTAAGAAATGTGTACAAATTGAATTGTCTGTGTACTGATCCTCAACACAACCAATAAAGTCTCAATTATGAAAAAAAGGAGAAAATCACATAATCATATCAATAGATGCAGAAAAAGCATTTGACAAAATATAATACCCATTCTTGATTTTAAAAAAAAATTCTCAGTAAACTAGAAATAGAGGGGAACTTCCTCAATCTGTTAAAGAATGTCTACAAAACACCTACCACTAACATCACACTTGTAAGAAACTATAGTAGAAGCTTTCCTACTAAAGATCAGGAGCAATGGAAGGATGTCCATTCTTACCACTTCTTTTCAACATCACACTTGAAGTCCTAGCTAATACTATAAGATGAGAAAAGGAAATAAAAGATATACTGATTGGGAAGGAAGAAATAAAACTGTCTTTGTTCACAGGTGACATGATTGTCTATGTAACAAATCAGAAAGAACTGACAAAAAACACTCCTGGAACTAAAAAGTGATTATAGTAAGGTTGCAGGATACAAGGTTAATATAAGAAAAGTAATCGCTTTCCTATACACCATCAATTAACAAGTGGAATTTAAAATTAAAAACACAATGCCATTTACACTAGCACCCCCAAAAATGAAATACTTAGGTATAAATTTACAAAATATGTACAAGATCTATATGAAGAAAACTACAAAACTCTATTGAAAGAAAGAAGAACTAAATAGATGAAGAGATAGTCCATGTCCATAGATAGAAAGACTCAATATTGTCAAGATTTCTTTTCAACTTGATGTAAAGATTCAATGCAATCCCACTGAAAATACTAGCAATTTATTGTAGATATTGACAAACTTATTCCAAAAGTTACATGGAGAGGCAAAAGACCCAAAATAGCCAATACAATATTGAAGGAGAACAAAGTTAGAAGACTGATACTACCTGACTTCAAGACTTACTATAAAGCTATAATAATCCTGATAGTGTGGTATTGCCAAAAGAGTAGACAACTAGGTCAATGGAACAGAATAGAGAACCCAGAAATAGGTCCACGTAAATATATCCAACTGATCTTTGACAAAGGAGCAAAGGAAACACAATGGAGAAAAGATAGCATTTTCAACAAATGGTCCTGGAACAATTGGATCCACATGCAAAATAATGACCCTTGACAGACACTAACCTTGTACTCTTCACAAAAATTAGCTTAAAATTAATCACGGACGTAAATGTGAAATGCAAAACTATAAAATTCATAGAAGATAACACAGGAAAAATCTAGATGACCTTGAGTTTAGTGATGACTTTCTAGATAAAACACTAAAGGTACGATCCATAAAAGAAAAAACTGATAGTTAGATTTCATTAAAATTAAACATTTCTGCTCAGTGAATACACTGTCAAAATAATGAAAAGATAAGTCAGAGACTGGGAGAAAATGCTTGCAAAAGACATCTAATAAAGGACTATTATCCAAAATATACAAAGAACCCTTAAAACTCAACAATAAAAAAACAAACAATCCAATTAAAAATCGACCAAAGATGATACACAGATGACCGATAAACATATGAAAAGATGTTCTACATCATATTCATCAGGGAAAAATCATGCAATTGAAAACAAGATATGTGTGCCGTGCGTGCCACCTGGGGATTGGACTTGCTTGAAGCTCTGGCATGTGTGGGGGGGAGGGGTGGTAGGGGCAGTGTATGTAACCCTAACAATATTTGTACCCCCATTATATGATGAAATAAAAGGAAAAAAAAAAAAAGAAAAGAAAACAAGATACCACTGCACACTTATCAGAATGGCCAAAAGCCAGAACGCTGACCACATCAAGTGCCAGTGAGAATGTGGAACAACAGGAATTCATTGCTGGTGGGAATACAAAATGATACAGCCACTTTGGAAGATAGTTTGGAGGCTTTCTACAAAACTAAACATACTCTTACCATATGATACAGCAGTTGCACTCCTTGGTATTTACCTAAAGAAGTTGAAAACTTGTGTCCTCACAAAAACCAATACATAGATGTTTATAATAAGTTTGTGCATAGTTGCCAAAACTTGTAAGCAACCAAGATATCCTTCAGTAAATGAATGGATAAAGAAGCTGTGGTACATCTAGACAATGGAATATTATTCAGTGCTAAAAAGAAAATGATCTATCAAGCCATTAAAAGACATAAAGGAAACTTAAAGACATACTACCAAGTAAAAGAAGCCAATCTGAAAGGCTAAATACTGTATAATTCCAACTATGACATTCTGGAAAAGTCAAAACTATGGAGAAAGTAAAAAGATCAGTGATATCCAAGGGTTAGAGTGAAGGGAAGAATGAATAGGCAGAGCAGAACACAGGATTTTTAGGGCAGTGAAACTATTCCATATAATGCTATAATGTCAGATACATGTTATTACACATTTGTCCAAACCTATAGAATGTACCACACCACGAGTGAACCCTAATGTAAACTATGGACTTTGGGATAACATGTCCATGTAGGTTCATTGATTGTCACAAATGCACCACTCTAGTGCTGGAATGTTGGCAGTAGGGGAGGCTGTGAGTGTGTGGAGACAGGGACTAAATGGGAAATCTACTTTCTATTTAGTTTTGCTGTGAACCTAAAACTGCTCTAGAGAATAAAGTCTATTTTTTAAAAAAGTTTTAGGAGGGCAATCCATGATCAGGTTTAAATTTTTAATAGATCACTCTGGCTGAAGTGACCCACGTGGATGGAAATAAAGAACAAAAACGGGTGTAGAAGAATAGTTAACTGCAGTGGTCCAGGTGAGAGATGCTGCTAGTTTGGTCTAGGGTGGTAGCAAAGGAGAAGGTGAAAACATGCTGGCCCTAAAGAGAGAAATAAGATTCACTATATGTCCCTGGATAAATCAATGAACTGCTTACCCTTAGTTCCCTCCTCTATTGAAAGAGAGGAGTATGGGGGTTGGCCGGGGTTCTTCATGATCTAGGGACAACCTATCTCTGAACCATACATACGACAAACAGACTCAATTGAGTACTTGAGTCTGACATCTTCTCCTTTGTAATGTCAGACCTATATCAGACAGAGCAGTATCAGACAAATGATGGTTTTTAATGAGAGAACTTTAAAAAAATAACTTCCTGGGTGCTCTTTAAATATAATGGCCCACTTCTTTATTATAATCCTAATTGGAATGATAGTGACCACTACGTATGGTAATGTAATCAAATGCCAAAAAGAGAGCTATTAAGAGACATGGACAATGTGCGGAGAGGCTCTACCCTACTTCACAGCTAAGTCCCAGGAGAAAACAGAGGGAATGGAAGAGAAGTGCTATTTGAAGAGACAGTAGCTAATACTTTGACAGATTTGAAGAAGGCATAATCCCTCAGATTGAAAGTGAACATGAGGTGTAGGGTGAGTAAGTAAAAATAAACTCACACCTATACATTACAACTATAGAAAATCATAGCTAAAGAGAAAAATCTTAAAGCTCTCAGGGAGAAACTACAGATTACTTACAAAGGCATGACAATTAGATGCACAACAGACTTTTCATCAGGAAAAATAAATGCTAGAGGACAACAGAGTATTGTCTTCAAAGTACTGATGGAAAACAACTGTCAATCTAAAACTATACACCACCTCAACTATCACTTAAGAGCAACTGAAAAATGTAAGTGAAAGACCTTCAATGAAAAGGACCTATGATGGAAAATAACAAGAATAGCAAACATTTACTGACCACTTATTATGTACAAAGGTACTGATCAAAGGCATGAAGTCACTTAATTCTCACAACAATCTTATGAGATAGCTACTGTAATTACCCTGATTTTACAGATGGGAAAACTGAAGCACAGAAAGGTTCAGTTACTTGCCCAAGATCACACAGCCATATAATAGCAGAGCCAAGGGTCTAATCCAGGCAGTCTGGCTTTGGAGCCTGGGTACGTAGCCACCACTTCTAGAGCCAGGGGGAGGAGTCAGACCAGGAAAGAATGGTGAGTACAGAAATGAGTAATACCATGTGGGTGATATATTTTTAAAACTTGAATGAATTTAAATCTTTTGTGTTTTTCAAAGAGGCAAAATTAAAATTCTTGGCACTACTGGCAAGGAAGATAGGGTAAGTGGTGGGGAGGTGCTATGTTCACTAGCAAGTGCGGTAAGTGACCAGAAAGTGACCAGAGATTAATTTTAGACTTCGGGCTTTGGTTGTTTTTTAGGTTTAGTTAAAGATGTAAGTTAACAATTGAAGAGTAACCACTAAACAAATAAAATAAAATAAAATATAGGATCATCTTATGAGGAAGAACGTGGAATTAGGAGTGGCACCATCATACTCTGGTGCCACTTTGTGCCATTTGTGGGAGGACCTATTGTCCTATGCCAGGAGTCAGCCTGTGCCCATGACCTAAACCTCACCTGTATGCCCAGGACAGAACTGTGTGCCTGTAACCTAAGCCTTATCTTTATGCCCAGAACAGAGCTATGAACTCTCAGAGACAGGAACGTCACATGGGACTTGCCTAGCAACTGTAACTCAGGGGTTGGCTGGGTTGAGGTTTATTTGCAGAGAAGGAACACTGGGAGTGGTAATAGCCCACCAGGGACTGTGAAGAAAGCGGAAGAAAATTTCAGACCTACAATTCTTTTTTTTTTTTTTTGAGACAGAGTCTCACTCTGTTGCCCAGGCTAGAGTGCGGTGGCGTCAGCCTCGCTCACAGCAACCTCAAACTCCTGGGCTCAAGTGATCCTCCTGCCTCAGCCTCCCGAGTAGCTGAGACTACAGGCATGCGCCACCATGCCCGGCTAATTTTCTATATATTTTTAGTTGGCCAATTAATTTCTTTCTATTTTTAGTAGAGATGGGGTCTCGCTCTTGCTCAGGCTGGTTTCGAACTCCTGACCTTGAGCGATCCACCCTCCTCGGCCTCCCAGAGTGCTAGGATTACAGGTATGAGCCACCACGCCCGGCCAGACCTACAATTCTTGAAGCTAAGTTTTGGTGGCTTATGTGGTAGCTAGGAACTCTGATGACAGATCAGATATATGTGGCCTGAGAGCTCCCCAGACACAAACTTTGTTTTCATGTAGAATGGTAACCACTGGGGGGGAGGGGTTGCAGCATGGCACGGAGGAGAACCCGTAGGCAATGATTTTAGGGGTCCAAGATGTCAGAGCTCAGATTCCTGGACTATTCCAGGGCAGAGGGAATTTAGAAGTGGCAGAAAGGAAAGTGTGTGAGGCAGTGCCTTTTTACTGAGGAGGCAGACTTAGGAAAAAGTACATGAAGTAGCGAGACCCTGGGCAGGGTTGCAGTGACAGCAGTAACATCCTTAGAGTGGAGAGCAGGGAAAGCTGCTCCTGTAAGGACGAGCATCATCCCTCGGGCCCACCCACCAACGATCAGAGTCACTTGGTGAGAGGACGATAGGTCCTCCCACTAAGGGTGACCTAATCCACCCAGCGTAGCCTAACACAAGTCACACCTTTGAAAATAGATTATTTCATATCTATGGAAATACCTCCTTTGCTGGGAAAATTGTCAATTAGACCATTTGGGTATGTGGAAAGTATCATAAAGGTTTTTGCATTGCTAGTACAAGCAATAGCCTCCACCAGGTCACAGAGGGGAAGTTATGGCTGGAAGCTTGTTCTCATTAGCTTGAGATGGTATTGAGGGTCACAGAGGCCCTCTGGTTCTGGATAGAGCAGAGTGTACAATGAGCCATGTCAGTAACAGGTGAGCACAACCTGGAGGCAGGTAGAAGGCGGTGATAGGTGTTCAAAAAGCAGTACAACAGCTGGATGCTTAAATGCAACACCCAGTTCCAAAGTTGAGCCAAGGACCTAAGGGAGCAGGTGGATATGGGAGATCAGAGCAGCGTGCAGATGTAGTACATTTTCTAGGAATTTTATCCAAAAATTTCTTTCTTTGAGGTTTTTTTTTTTTTTTTATTAGACCTGGCATGGAGCTGTGAAGTCACTTATGCTCAAGGGCATTTTCAAAGCCCTGGTAGATATTTGACAAACACAATAAGCATATCACCGCTAGACATTTGGCAAACGTGATAAGCGTATCTACACTGATTGCGGCTATTAGGCCTTTGTGCTGCCCTGACTTGCTCCTCTAGGCCTACGGCCTCACCTCTTAAGTATCTCCAGGGGACTGACTTTAAGATAATTTATCTTTCCATTAGCCTATACTGCCTTGCTACCTTCTTTAACTACAGTTTATAGATTTTTAAATCCCCTGTACACTCCTATTTTATTTTATTCTACATTGAGAGTTTTTTGATCTAGATCAGCAGGAGCTACAGAAGCATTCTTCTCTGTGTTGGGCAGGAACTTTCTGCACTTTGTATCTACAGTGAAGCTCTAATAACAAATGAGAATTTGAGAAATGGTACAAACAATAACAATTTTAAAAGACATTTAACTTTTAGAACAAAATGTAGGTGTAGGTGAATATCATTATAACCTTGATGCAGGGAAGGATTTCTTCAATGAGGTATCTAATGCACAAACTATAAAGGAAAAGATAGTAAAAAGCCATATTTTAGAAAGTAATATCTCTGAAGAAACCTATGATTGTTTCTCAAAAATCGAAGCTTTAAGAGATGGTGAAGTGACCACACTGGGGTTTTGCCACATAATCCACAATACATTAAATGTACTGGCTTAGTTATTAAATCTGTCAGATAATTACTTCACCCAGTTTCACCCATAACATGAACTTCCTGACTGGGGTTTAAAAATGGCACCAGAGTGAAGACATGGTGTGTGTATACAAGCAATGAATTCGGCGATTGCTTTTGTTTTGTTTTGCTTTTCTCCACAAAGGACAAACCAAAAGAAATGGGTTTCATATGAAGAACAATGTCCTGATAGCTACTGAAAACAGCTACTGAAATAGATTTCTTTCTTTTTTTTGAGACAGAGTCTCACTCTGTTGCCTGGGCTAGAGTGCCATGGCGTCAGCCTAGCTCACAGCAACCTCAAACTCCTGGGCTCAAGCGATCCTCCTGCCTCAGCCTCCCAAGTAGCTGGGACTACAGGCATTCGCCACCATGCCCAGCTAATTTTTTCTACTTTTGGTAGAGACGGGGTCTCGCTCTTGCTCAAGCTGGTCTTGAACACCTGAGCTCAAACGATCCACCTGCCTCGGCCTCCCAGAGTGCTAGGATTACAGGCGTGAGCCACTGAACCCGGCTCGAAATTGATTTCTGAAGGAAGATGCCAGATTCAATGTGTCCTTTTTCTGTAATGAGAACACATTTCTCCCCAAAGAGCACTGTGACTCTAGGAAAAATTTTTGCCCTCCTCTAAGACAAATATTCCTGCTTGCCCTTAAAACAGATT
>CAUYPO010110602.1:0-10120 GCA_963574435.1 Cheirogaleus major
TAGAAGGGGGGGATATCTCTTTCTTGTCTTTTAAAAAACACAAGACCAGGAAAATGGGCTCCACATCTACTCACCATCAAATTGGTTCTGACTGATTAAAACTATGTGCTCAAATGGTGGTAGTACTCATCAGGGAGTTGGGGGGGGTGACCCACATCCTTTGGATATGGCAAACATTGTGGAGGGGAAGGGAATACCTCTAACCCTTCTTAGGGAGAGGCAAAGAAATATAATGTAACCAAAATGTCAAAAAAACAAAATCTTTTATCAGGTGGTGGGCAGGTGGGGGGGAGGGGAAGAGTGTATACTTACATAAGGGGTGTGACACGAACCTCCAGGGGGTTGACATGCTTGAAGCACTAGCATGGGGGGGGGGGAGGGTTGGCAGGGGCAATATATGTAATCCTAACAATATTTGTACCCCCACAATATAATGAAATAAAAAAAAAACTTTGTCTTTGACTTTAATTTTCCCAAAATAGGCATACATAATCTCTTTAATATGAATGAAGCTAGCTTTCAAAGGGTGACCAAACAATACTAGCATTGAGATTTTGCAAAGTGACAAATATCTGAATCTGTCTGTTAAGTACTCATTTAAGAGTTTAGTGGATGGGCAACCTAAATTAATTAAGTATTCAATGGGGTCGTGAGATTCTAAAACATACATGTGTACTTTCTCCTTCCCTACCATTTTCTCTACCATTACTACTTTCTTTTACCTTTACATTATTGTATTTCTTTAGAGTTCAACAAAGAGTCTGTAAACTTTATGAATAGAGTCTTTCTAAAGAACAGAAAGGTGGAAGGGGCAGAATTTAGAACCTTTTCTTCTTCTGATTTATAATACAGTAAATATATACATTTTCTTTTTCACGTTAAAGACACAATTAGAGATCTGGAGTGTGCATCTGGCCAAGCAGTCTGGTTTTAGCGCTTTGTTTCAACTTCTTTCTTACCAAATTTATCACCTTTCCTGTCTCCCCAGCACAGATAGCATGTGACCTAAGAGGACAGTGAACATCCCCAACTTCTGCAGTGCCTTAAGCTGCCATGCGCACCTTTCTGTGTGTAATTTCATCACAGCCACAAAGCTCCCACCTTCATGTTTGGATATTGTTTTCTCCTGAGTCACCAGAAATGGGAAAGCTCCAGATTCTGCACATAGAACCTTCTATGAATGGTGCTGGAGCGTCAGAGTATTCCAGACTTTTAATAAGTCTTACAACAAACTTATATCAACTTCTTCCTCAGTTAAAATAATCTTTAATTTTGAAGCCTCTGTTTAGAACACTTGGAAATCATGTTCAAAAGAGAGCATGTGTGTTCCCCTTTCAAGTAATTTGAACTGCCCCCTTATGCAACAGTAAAGCAAGAACTTCAACATTGAAAGAAGTTACAAATAGTGCTTAGTACTTGTCACAAGGTGGGCCCTCCATAAATAGTTCTAAAAATGAGCGAGTAAATACATAAGGCTATTACCTTTATATACCACGTATAACAAGGTACACAAACATCTCTGCAAAGCACCTCTCAAAGGAATTTCTATAGGAAACAGCAGGTTTCCAGCCTTGGTTCAAAAGGTGATATAAACCTGAGATTGGATCTGGGCTGTGCTACTGGCCGACAAAATGACCATAGTCAGTTGCTTAACTTTTCTAAGACTCAGTTCCCTCATACTTAAAATGCAGT
Source organism: Cheirogaleus major (assembly GCA_963574435.1). Taxonomy (NCBI): domain Eukaryota; kingdom Metazoa; phylum Chordata; class Mammalia; order Primates; family Cheirogaleidae; genus Cheirogaleus; species Cheirogaleus major. Next base: position 1,693 of record CAUYPO010110602.1, read on the forward strand.
GGTTTTGTGAGGATTAAATAAGAGAACATGTTAAACTTAGCACAGTACCAGGCTCATAGCACGCAGAATTCTATATAGTCATATACAAATTAGATATTTGAGCAGAGTAGCTATACTGAAGCTTCATCTTACTGAAAAATATTATGAAACATGATGTGTAATCATCCTTTTGGCCTCTGATATAAGGTAGTCATGATTGTAATTAAAATTAATCACTAGTTATACCACAAAACAGGAAACATTGTGATGGAGATGAACTGTGAAAGGAATGCCAGAGTTTAATCACTGGACTCTGAGGCATCTATTTCAGGGGATGGAGAAAACTGTCTTAGAAAAAAATGAAAATTAAAGTATTACATGAGTCAAGCCCCTAGAGGATGAAGTGTACAATAAATTTTGTTTATTTGCACAAGTGGAGACATCTAGCTGAAAAGTATCAGCATTGCAATTGATGAAAAGTGGCATTATCTCAAAATAAAAGAAATACAAAAATCCTCATCGTGAGATTTATTGCACATCAGAGTGAACATAGTCAATAATAATGTATTGTGTATTTCACAATAATGTATTGTGTATTTCAAAATAAGAAAGTAAATTTCAAAAATCTCACCATTAAAAATGATAGGTAACCGAGGTGATGGATATGTTAATTAGTTTAATTGTACTACATGGTATACATATATCAGAACATCACATTGTACCCCATAAATGTATACAACTATGATTTGTCAATTTAAAAAAAGATGTTGTGGTAGGGAAAAATTGGCCACAATCTAACACCTAAAAATAATGAAATGATCAATGAATTTAGATATAGCCGTATGTTGGAAATTACACAGCCATAGAGTGATATTTATGGAGACTATGATAACATAAGAAAATACTTATTTTTAAATATTAAGTGAAGAAAATCAAGATAATTAATTTTTCAAATGCTATGATTATAAGTCTATAAATAAACAATACATATTTTAAAATAAGAAATGGATTTGAACATTTGTCGGGTGTCGGGTGGGTGGGAGGGGGCAGGAGGGGATGGGTATATACAAACATAATGAGTGAGATGTGCAACGTTTGGGGGATGGTCATACTTGAGGCTCTGCCTCAAGAGGGGAGGGGAGAATGGGCAATGTATGTAACCGTAATATTTGTACCCCCATAATATGCTGAAATAAAAAAAAAAGAAAGAAAAAAAAAATAAATAAAAGAAATGGATTTGAAATATTTGGTTATTTTCTGAGTTAGAACTCAGGATAATATCTTTCCTTTAATTGAATTGTTTATTTTTAGTAAATGCACACTATTTGCTTTATTCATCACAATCTATAATGTAGAATGAATTTTAAGTACTCAATCTGATTCAGTAGGACATGTCCTACTGAATGTTGTGGAATTCAATTGAGTACTTCTTTCTAGAGCATCAGCTAGAGCTTTTTTGGTGTGAAAAAAATAATTCAACTCAAAAAAACACAAAGAAAGACTAATTCAGGCCACTTGGATCATGACAATTGAATTAAGCATCTATATGATATACCAAATAAAGTTGTCTTAAATTATTTACACTAAATGTTAAAATCTATTAAAAATGTGCATTCTCATATTCTTGAAATCAGAGATTCACTCTAGGTGTGTTTAAGATCAAAGTATGATTCACAGAGCAAGTGCATTTTATTTGTAAATGAAATCAAATTTTATTTGCAAATGAAATATTTGCAAAATGAAACAATATTACCACATGAAAATCTATAAAGATAACTGTTGAATCTCAATTGGACTTAGAGGTTAGCTTTTGTCTATATTTTGTTTCTGAGAATTGTCATAACTTGATCAATTAAATATGTCTACAACTCAAGTGATCAAATAAAAAATTCAACAGCTGAATCTGATTAGTCTTAACTGAACTAGGCAAGGCTTTCTTCTGAAAAATTACATTTAAAAATAATATGAATTTCATGTGGGCATGAAGTTGGAAGGTATTCCCTCTTTAGTGATAAGGGTGAGAGGGAACCTGGTGGATGCATTTAACTATGAAATAATCAGCACTATTCCATATAGGTAAAGCAAAATATGAAGCACTTAAGAACAAGTCTGCAAAAACCAAAAACTTACCACTACATAGAGAGGCAGCTCTCTTGACTCGTGGTTTAGAAATGGAATATTGAGACTAAGATGAAGTCATGTTACATTAAAGGAGACAGGGAGGAATCACAGAAAATTGACAATTTTACCCTTTGGGTCTCTTTTGCCTTCAGTCTACTACCAGGCAGTTCAGGGGGAAAATGTGTTCCTTGGGGCGTTCCTGACTCTCCTTGGATGGATGGTATCTTTGCTAGTTATTCTACCAGACTTCTGAGAATAGTTTAACGAAAGCCACTTGCACTTACATAGACAGTCAATGACTCCCAATCTGGGCTCTGCCACTTACAGCCAGTGAGACTTTAGACAAGTCACATGAACCACCTGAGCCTCTGTTTACCATCTGTAAAAGTGACTTGCTGTGGTGATTAAATTCAATGCTGGGTGGAAAATACTTAGGGTAATATCTGGCTACTAGATAGACATCTGTATTAGTTATCTATTGTTCTTTTATTAATAATATTACCACACATTTAGTGACTTAGCACAACACTCATTTATTAGCTCACAGTGCTGTAGGTGAAAAATCCAGGAGGGCTTACTTGGGTTCTCTGCTTAGCATCTCACAAGACTAAAATCAAAATGGCAGCCAGCTACATTTTCATCTGGAGCCTGGAATCCTCTTCCAGGCTCATTCCTGTTATCAACATAAGTCAGTTCCTTGCGGTTGTCCCAGTTATCTTTCTGACTTTTGGATGGAGGTCACTCTTAGCACCTAGAAGTCCTTGTACGAGGTCCCTCTTCACATGCTTTGGTTCTCTCTGACTTTCTCTTTTTCCATCAGCCATAAAAAATATTGTGTCATGAAATGGCTCATGGGATTGGGATTAGGCCCACTGAGATAATCTCCTTTTTGAGTAACTCAAAGTCAACTGACCTGTAACTTTAATATTTTTGCAAAATTCCTTTGGCCATGTAAGGTAGCATAATACCAGTTGTGATTTTTCATCACATACACCTTCCTAGGTATTAAACCTTCGAGAAGCATTTTAGAACTCTGCCTACTGTACTTCCGGTAAATATAAAATCTGCTATTTCCTCTGCTGCTATTTCCAAGAGGAGCTGAGCCCTGTGTTTGTTATGCACATGCTTCATCTTAATATTATTCATAAAAACATCACTGTCTACACAGTCCCTGAAAGATCTGGGAAATTTAGAACTGGCATCTCAAAAGTCCAGGCTGCAGGACCAACTGATGAATTGGATAAATCAGTAAAGGACACTCACAGAGTGATATCAGAATTTCAGAAAAATCCATAAAATATCTATGTATAGTCACTTCAATTAAATCTACTCATAGGTGCTCACTTGTGGGTTGAGAGCTAACAATTACGTGAATGTGGTCTGAGTGAGCAAAATGTAAAATATAATGAAGATAAACAACAGATATACTCCCTACAAACCACATCCTTTTTCCTATTTATAGATAAAATTCATGCTCAAGTAACAGTTGTTTTAGAACTGGCTAAAGTATCAATTTAAGTGTCAGAGAAAGAACACTGAGTAGAATTAGGGATCTAATCTCGAGATCCATATCTTACTCTTCCACTAATTCAGGGGATCTAAAATTAAAATGTTCTCAGATAAGTATGAGAAGACAACAAAGAGAATAAGAAGCCCTTATCCTACTCTGATCATGGAGCCCTAACTGTGGGAGGTCAGAAGCCCTGGTAGCCATCTTTCCTACCACTGGGAAGAAGCTGAAAGAATGATGTCAAGGCATGTTCCACAGGTGCCTTCTCTATCATTGCTATTCATCTTCAGAAGATTTTACAAATCAGCAAACAGAAGTTTAAGAAAAGTAAATAGTTATCTAAATTCTCACAGTTGGTAAGGTGGCAGAGGTGGTTCTCAAACCATATTTGTCTCACTATGTCTACTTAAAAAAAATTATACCACTTCCTACACTGGGTACATAAAAATGAGTACTTCAATGAAATTTTATGTCTCTACATATTTATTTACTGAACACGTATGAACATATGTATATAAGTGTATACCTATCTTCCCTGAACTTAACAGTTGAAAAATGCTTAAACAGATGAGCCTATTTACTCAGTATCTGGAATCACTACAGCAATCCCAGAATTATTACATGACTGGCAGGAAACTTAATCAACCTTAACTCAAAGTAATTGGTGAAATTTTCATCTCTTGACATGAGAACAATTACTATTCAGCCAGAGGCATTCCAAGTTGGCTCAGGTTTCACCTTTGACTTGCGAACTCAAGTACTGTGAATAATCTGAATATGAAGCGTTAGAGAACGTCATGCCTCATATCTCGATATCAGTTATGGACTAGAATTGAGTGAAAATCCCCAGCTATGAAGTTTTCAAAGCCAAATAAAAAAATGGTGATCTAGTATCTTTTGTAACAACCTGGATGGAACTGGAGACCCTTCTTCTAAGTGAAATATCACAAGAATGGAAAAACAAACACCACATGTCCTCAATATGAAATAGGAACTAATTGATCAACACGTATGTGCACATATGGAAGTAAAACTTGATGAAAACCAAGTGAGGGGGGAGGAAGGGATGGGTAAATTTACACCTAATAGGTACAATGCACACTATCTGGGTGAAGGGCACACTCATAGCTTTGACTTAAACTGTATAAAAGCAAATTATGTAACCAAAATGTGTATACCCCCAAAATATTTGAATTTTTTTTTAAAAAATGGAACCAGAATAATGATGTTTGAGAATTCTGATTCTGTTAAAACTATGATGGAGAGAGAGTGTTCCCCTTACTATTTTCTAATACAGTACAGCAATGGTTCTTTTTCTGGACTAATATATAACCATTGCTTCCACTGACCATACTAGTCTTAGGAAAATCTGGAGAGTGACAAATATATGATCTGTAAGATGTCTCTCTCATCCAATGCTGTATCCCTAGCATAGTGCCTAGCAAATAGTAGATTCTCAACAAATATTCATTGAATGCATGAAACACAATGGGTTTCTAGAGAATACTTTAGTTACACATACAAAATAACCTAAACTTTAAACCTTCCTCATATGATTCCAAGGTTAAACCTGCCTTTAAGGAACCATGTGAAAATATGCAAAGACAAATACTGCTGATCTCACTTGTGTGTAGAATCTAAAATAATTGAACTCAGAAGCAGAGAGTAGAATGGTGGTTGCCAGGGACTAGGAAGTAGGGGGAATTGAGGAGATGTTGGTCAAAGCACACAATATTTTAGCTAAGCAGGATTAATATGTTTTGGAGATGTAATGTACAGCATGGTGACTATAATTAATAATACTCTTTTGAATATTTGAAATTTCCTAAGAGAATAGACCTTAAATGTTCTCCCCACCAAGACAAACAAGGTAACTATGTGAAATACTATGGTCACCCTATTGTGTAATAGCTCTCAAAAGCTTATTCCTTCTAACTGAAACTTGTACCTATTGACCAAAGTCTCCCCATAACCTCTCCCACTGGAAACAACCATCCTACTCTTTACTTCTGTAAGTTCTATTTTATTTTTTTTTAGATTCCACATATAAATGAGACCATGAAATATTTGTCTTTCTGTGCTGGCTTACTTCACTTAGCATAATGTCTGCCATGTTTTGTTTTGTTTTTTGAGACAGGGTCTTGCTCTCCTGCCTAGGCTGGAGTGCTGTGGTACAATCATAGCTCACTGCAGCCTAGAACTCCTGGGATCAAGCAATCCTCTCACCTTAGCCTCCTGAGTATCCTGAGTAGCCGGGACTATAGGCATGAGCCACCACACCTGGATCCACAATATGCCTCCAGAAGCAAGTAATGGGAAGATAGAGGGAGACAAAAAGCACTGGGAGTCTTTTTAGCAAATGGGGTTGGGGCAACTGAATATTTATGTACAAAATAATAAAATTGGATCACTACCTCACACTGTATACAAAAATTAACTCAAAATTGATCAAAGACCTAAATAAAACTATAAAATTCTTAAAAGGAAATACACATTTAAACCTTTGTGACCTTGGTTTCTGAGATATGATACTTGAAGCAAAAGCCACCAAAAAAAATAAATAAATTGGTCTTTATCAAAATTAAACCTTTGTGCTTCAAAAGACCTCATTAATAAAGTAAAAAGATGGTTCAACATCATAGAATGGGAAAAAAATTGTAAATTATATATCTGATATATTGCTGATGTGAAAACAAAATGGTACGACTCCTTTGGAAAATAGTTTGGAAGTTCCTCCAAAAGTTAAATATGAAATCATCACATGACCCAGCAATTCCATCCTTAGGTAAATATTCAAAAGAATTGAACGCATTCATTCACACAAAAACTTGTACACATATATTCTTCAGTATTTTTCATAGAATCACAAAGTGGAAACACTCAAACGTCCACTGACTGATGAGTAGACTAAACAAAATGCGGCGTAGCCATACATGCTACAACATGGTTGAAGCTTGAAAACATTACACAAAGTGAAAGAAGCCAGAGGCAAAATTCCGTATATCACATGGTTCCATTTGTATGAAATTCCACAATAGGCAAACCATAGAAATAGAAAATAGATTAGTGGTTGCTAGAGACTACGGGTAGGAAAAAATAGAGAGTGACTGATCATGTGTACAGGAGGATTTTGGGGGTGAAGAAAATGTTCTGGAATTACATAGTGGTGCTAGGTGCACAACCTTGTGAAAATTCTAAACTGCTGAATTATACCTTAAAAGGATTAATTTTAAAGTATGTGAATTACATCTCAATTTTAAAAGGCAATTTGAATTCATTTTACCCTCTTCAGACCATAGTTCCCATGGTCAGAGAGAAAGATTCTCCTTCCTCAGAGTATTAGGGATCTTTTGTTTTTGCCACCCACTGTACTCAGCTGCCATGCAACTTCAAAGCTAAGACACACTTGGAACCTGGGTGGGAGAGAAAAAAACAGAACAAAACAAAAACCTAGGGATTTCTTCACTGTCTCTGTCCCTAGGGGTTTTCATTCCTGCTACTCTGGTGAAAAGGAGAGATTTTCTTGAAGGTATTTCTGTCCATGCTTAGAGTAGAGTTCCAGGATTCGTCTGCACTTGAGTTGAGGATAGATGATATAGAAGTAAAAAAACTAGAAAATTTACCACTGGGTTATTAGTATTTTCAGTGTTAACTTCATTATCTGTTCTGCCTGTTGCAACTTACTGTTGAGAGTCCTCAGATTGCCACCTGCTGCATTAGGTCTAGGTTTTTATCTGCATTTAGTGGGAGAGAGGGGATGATGTGTGTTTACTCCATCTTACTTGAACCCAGAATTCTACTACTCATTCTTTTAAAAACTTAGTTTTGCCCTGATATTTCTATTTTCACAGTTCTTTAGACCTCCCTGATTTTTTTCTTTGTCATAGCATCCATTAGCCTTTTTGTGTACATAATGCCACTTTGTCTTGCTAAAGATTTCTATTAGAGGACTATAATCTGAAGCTTTAAAATATGACATCCCTTGTTATATTTGTTTTGATTTCTTTCATTTTAGAGGCTTTCCTCAAATGTCTTGCAGCTTCTTGGTTGTTCACTTTTATTTATTAAATTTTACTAACTGGAAGGTTTGTGTAAGAAAAATATTCATTATAGGATGATGATGGCTAGTTCATTGGGGAAACTCTCAAATATAAATATGTGAAAATTGTTTAAATCCTTCAGTCTTCTTTTCAGGCATGGAGGTGCAATGGTGGTAACTTCCTCTGGTCTTCTAGAATCTAGATGGATAACAGAAGTTGAAACCACCATCGTTCAGGATTGGGTCTCTGCAGAAAGCCCCTACCAGCAAGAAGGCCCTCACCAGATGTGACCCCTTGATCTTGGACTTGCCAGGCTCCAGAAACGTAAGAAATAAATTTCTTTTCTTTACAAATTACCCAGTCTGTGGCATTCAGTTATAGCAACAGAAAACAGATTTAAACATGACCTTAAAATTTTGTTTTTATTCCTGTAATAGCATTTAGTGTATTCTTGGGAGAAAAACAAGATCAACAAGAGTTTATAATATGTCATGTTTAACTAGAAATTTAATGTATTGTTTTGTTGAAATACATTAGGGATAACTTAGAGCTGATAAAAGCCAAAAAATGCCTTGATCCTTAGTATTATAATTTATCTTGCCAAGTTACATAATGCAATTAAGACAATAACGATGAAACAACCCTCCCCCAATTCTCTGAGTAGATCCAAGGAGTGAATGAGTCAATGAGAGATAAGTCCTGCATCTGATGCATTATTCCTATGGGGACCTATTATAGTTGATAAAATATATGAGTATGAATCTATGAAAGGAATGAA
>CAUYPO010110611.1:0-27045 GCA_963574435.1 Cheirogaleus major
CATCCCCTAACCGTCGCACATCTCAAGTATCTCACGATTGGAAAAACACGCACCACATGGACTCACCAGCAAATGGGTATTAACAGATCAACCCCTAAGTGGACATATCGGAATAACATTTATGGGGTGTGGGGGGGTTGGGGGGGGGTTGTGTGTTTGGTTATATAAAATCATAATATGTGTGTTGTGCAACGTTTGGGGGAGTGTCACACTTGAAGCTCTGACTCGCGGGGGGGGGCATGAGCATTATACGTAACCTTAATATTTGTACCCCCATAATATGCTGAAATTTAAAAAAAGTGGCCTGGTTTGGATGATAAAGCACATGGTCACTTAACTTTTCTACCATCACCTTTTTTAACTATGTACATATTTGATAAATCCATACAAAATCTGTCATTAAAAAGAGGTGCATTCTGAATTAGAAATTTTAAAAAGGCATTCATTAGGAGAAACAATATTAATGATCAAACTCTGATGTGCAAAAGTCCATAAATGATTAAACAAGACGTTATTTTATCAAGAAGGCTATGAAAACACTAAACAAGAAACTATGTTTGTGATCTGATGATTTTAAACAGGGAGACAAAATGCTTTTTGAAAGACGTATGTCAACAGTTGGTTCTATAGCAACAATAATGCTTCTTAATTATACTTCTTGTAGTTTACTTTCACTATATTTATACTCAATTCTTACTTGCAGAATAAAACTAACCTAGTAGGAAATCTGCTCAAAACAAACCTCTTGGGAGAAGACAAAGAGGCAGAATCCTCTGAGAGATATGATTTGACACTGTATGAAACTATTTTTGGCAACTCCTCTACATAAATTGATTGAATTTTGACAATGTAGGTGTTACACGAAAACTTATGTAATTTGGTTGCATAAGTTGTAGGTCAAATGCAAAAAATATAGTGAAAAGTAAAATGAGCAGTCCTTGAAAAACTTCTACCAGACAACTTACAAGATTCCATGAGGCATCTTTTCAAGCTCATTCATTCAACAAAGTTCTTTGGATACTTATGTGCTAGGTACATTAATTAATACTAAATAAGGGGAGGAGGTGGGAGAATACCCCTGAAAATACTGAGATGGTGCCTACAAAGAAACTGTAGTCTAGTGGGGAACAAACTACACGAATAACCACATAATTTAAATAGTTATAAATGCTATAAAACAAAAGGCATAAGCAAGAAAAACAGTAGCAGAACAAGGGGACTTGAAGCTTAATACTTTTAATCAAGATTTAAAAGTATACAGCACAAAATAAGTTCACATGTGCAATCTTTCCTCAACGGTCAATGTAATAGTAGTCTCTTAGTTTCCTTCTGTCACTATATAGTGCTGCTTTAAATTCAGATTTGATTCCAGAGTTGGACAGCCAAGTTCTCTTCCTGTCTGGCGATAAGATACAAACTTATCACCATGGCTGGCTTCACCGATGTGGATCCTGTGCTTGATTAAAAGCTCTGCTATTGATATCCTGAAATTCTTCATGATTTTTTCTTTGAGCTTGTTTTTCATAAGTCAGCAGAGTGGAACGTGAGCTTGAGCAGAACAGAAATGTGCCTGTCTGCCAGTCATGTCTTGCCACTCAATTTGCATACAGTACTCATGATTGCTACGCAGCTTCCATAACACAATTTGTACTTGCTTTCAGCCTTACTGAAGTCCTAGGCATGACAGGACTACTGGAATTCTGTGCTCTTGTTCGTCATCAACACATCTATTATGACTCAGTAAGGGCAGGCACTGACAGATACAAGAGACCACATTTTCCATTCTCCAGAACTGGTTTGAAATGCATAACAAAGGTAATGAGCCACAAAAATCTTACAATCAATATTTGAGATTTTTACTTTATTGAACTTTTCAACTTCTGAGATGAAGTCTCTGGGTGAAGATTCTTTGGAGCTAATATAACTGCGAGTTTACCTAGTTTAGCCATTCTTCTTATGTGCTCTCACCTTAAGGCATTTTAATAGTGGTTGACATGAGCAACAAGTGGAAAACAGGTTTTCAAACCAACTCCACAATTTATGTACTCTGCCCATTTCACAAACTTGTGGCTTGCTTAAGCTACTAAAATAAGTCACTACTTTTTAAATAGGTGATTTCATTCTGCTAGGCTTCCTAGAAAATTCTGAAGAGCACTTAAAAGCAAATTTATGTTTCTGGTGGCCTGTTGAACACTACAAAGAATATTGAGACCAAAAAAAAAAAAAAAAAGCTTTCCCTACCCATAAACAGCATTAAATCTATTCAAATCCATTCTGTGGAAGTATCTTGCCTTAAACTTCCTCCTAGTCCAGGCTAAAAGCCAAAAGGAACTGTGTCATTATCTGACCTACAAAATTCTGAAATTAATTCTGTGCCTGATGTTATCTGCAAGTTACCAAGACCTCACAGTCACACGTTAAATGCAACTGAAAAAACATCTCACAACTTTTACTAAGTAGTGGCACCATTTCCCAATCAAACTTACAGTTGATTTCCATCACCCTAAAAAAGTAATCCAAATTCTTTGGCCTAGCATCCAGAACTCTAACTTACCTTTTCCATTTAATTTTCTTAAATGAAAATATAATTTCCTTTAAAAATTCTAGCTCTAGTTCATATTTATTTTTGAATTTTTGAGACAAGGTCTGGTTCTATTGCCCAGGCTAGAGTGCAGTGGTGTCATTATAGCTCACTGCAACTTCAAACTCCTGGGTTCAAGTCATCCTCCTGCCTCAGTCTCCCAAGCACCTGGGTCAACAGGCACACGCCACCACACCAGGCTAATTTTTCTATTTCTTGTAGAGACAGGGTCTTACTCTTGCTCAGGCTGGACTCAAGTGACAGCCTCCCAAAGTGTGGGGATTAAATGTGTAAGCCACCATGCCCAGCCTCCGGTTCAGTTTTTAAAAGTTACTTGGGTACCTAACAATACTCAGTTTAGTAGGTGCTAAATTCTAAGAAATACTAAAAAGACTTATCTCCTGAAATTGTATTTTAGGCATGGGGGAATGAATAGAATAAATAATTTATCATGATACTATATAGGTGTAATAGAAGAGATACTCAAAATGCTACGGAATCTTAAATTCTTCACAATGGCAGATTATCCAAACCAATTCTTCCCCTAAAACAACGAAAAATGTTTGACAAGAGTTACTAGGTCAATAAAGAAGGGAAAATGGAAATCCAGAGACAAGAAAGAACAAAAGCCACTTTTTCCCTGAAGGCATTTGTAGATTCCAGCAAATTTAAACTTTCATTTTGCCAGTTCATAGACAGACACCAAAGCCCAGGACATGAACAAGGTAAGGAATCTAATAGCCCACCTCCTCACAATAAGCTGGACTACAACCTCAGGGTAAGAGTCAAGCTGGAAGTAAACCAGCTCTTACATAGATTTTGCAGTCCAGGTTGATGTTACCTGAATAGCAAACGGAAGTTAAGAGCCTGAATTTGGTTTAAGGTGGTCCCAACCTAGTAATCCACTAAGAACTTGGTAGAAGCCAACACAAATCTTGTTGGAGAAATATGCTAAGCTTCAAACTATTTCTACAACTAATTTTTCAAGTATAATGAGCAGGGGATAACTAAGTATAAACTGAAATAAAGCACCACAAACAAGGTCCTTGAGACACAAAATGAGAGAAAACGAGAGTAGAAAAAAATGTAAAGTCAAGTATTTTAAAAAGATTATAAAACTATGTTCACAATGTTTTCATAAAGAAAAGCTTTTATGTGCAAAGAACAGAAAACACAAAAACAGCACTTTTGAAAAAAGGACCTAACAGAACTTTCAGAACTGAAATATACAATAGCCATAATTAAATATGAACACCACAAGGATGAGAAATATAAAACTGAAAACATTCTGTAAGATAACTGGCCTAGACGCTTCAAAAAGTCAACGTCACAAAGAAAAAACATAGATGTACTGTTCTAGTTTGAGACTAAAGAGCAAAACCAAATGCAATGCATGAAACTTGATTGGATTCTAATTCCAAAAGACAACAAAATTGCATATGGACTGAATTTTACTGATGTCACAATGCCTGTAACTTACTTTTAAATGATTCTGAAATACCAATACATATTTCAGAAAGTAAGTGTGCAGTGGTTCATGTCTGTAATCCCAGCACTTTGGGAAGCTGAGGCAGGAGGACTGCTTAAGGCCAGGAGTTCAAGACTAGCCTGAGCAACATAGCAAGACCCTATCTCTACAAAAAAAATTGTTTTAATTAGCTGGCATGGTGACATATGCCTGTGATCCTTGCTACTGGGGAGGCTGAGGCAGGAGGATCCCTTGAACCCAGGAGTTGGAGGCTGCGTGACCTAGGATGGCACCACTGTACTTCAAGCCTGGGTGACAGAGCAAGGCCTTGTCTCAGGAAGAAAAAAAAAACCAAAAAGCAAATATGGCAAACTATTAACTATTGAATGTACACAAGTTTACATGGGTGTTAATACAAATATTCTCCCAACCTTTCTAAATATTTTCATGACAAAATTAGGGAAAGTGTTCCATCTCTGCACAATATAAAGTCATAAGAAAACATCCCACCCATACTAACATAACAAAAATAAGCTGGATAATATATAATCTGGTGGACTTTCTTGAGTTCACCAGAAAGCTCAAGGTTGCAAGGCAACAAGATGAAATGAACTGAAAAGGATGACAAGCCTCTCCACTGGAAGAGATGGAATAAAGGTGGCCACCATAAAAGCTAAGAAAAAACTATCAAAATTGAACTAATTCTTAAATTCCTAAAGGCCAAATATTTTCTAGGGTGACAGTTAAGACACTCTGGGAGCATACACAAGGTGAGTCTTTTCCATAGACCTCTACTGAGTGTTCACAAGAAAGAATGAGGATAGGCAGAAACCTAATAGTCTCTTTCTACAGCATTACCATGCAGGGCCTGCCTATGTTTACTAGAAGAGGACAACCTAAAGAAGTCTACCCATGTTCCAGACCCTATGTGAGTACAAGGCAGTGATTAGCTGTTGCTAGGAGAGGGTTAGGAAACCCAATTTCAGCAAGGACTTGGCACTGATACAGGAAGAGGACTGTAGCCACTCGGGAAGGGCCCTGAAACCCATCTGCCCAAGACCTTCCACCAATACAAGGCAAATACAAGGCAGAGGTCAGCACACAGCAAGGAAGGGGCACACACAGAAATCTGTCTGCATTCTAGACTCTAGAATGAACAGAGGCAGAAGAAAGGCAAAAATGCTGGGAAATCCCTACCTCTGCGGATCAGCGCACATAGAGCCTGCCTAAGACATGGAGAAGGATCAATAGAACAAAGAACTACCCTCTAACCATAGCTTTCTTCAAATAAGAAGCAATACCAGTCGACTGCTGAGGGAGGTACAACAGAGATCTCTCTGTGGTACAAGGCCTGCAGAAAAGTTGAGGGTGGTACAAGAACACTAAAAGAAACCCTCCAGAGATGGGCGTGGTGACTCATGCCAATAATCCCAGCACTCAGGGAGGCCTAGGTGGGAGAATCGCTTGAGCTCAGAAGCTCAAGACCAGCCTGACCAAGAGCGAGAACCTGTCTCTACCAAAAATAGAAAAAATTAGCCAAGTGTGGTGGCACTCAGCTACAGTCCCAGCTACTGAGGAGATTAAGGCAAGAAGGTAACTTGAGCCCAGGATTCTGAGGTTGCAGTGAGCTACAATGATACCACTGCACTCTACCCAAGGTGACAGAGTGAGCCTGTCTCAAAAACAAAACAAAACAAACAAAAGAAGCCCTCCAGCATCCTAGGAGTCACATTAAGCATTAGGCAGTGGCAGCCCACTACTACCGTGTTTCCCTGAAAATAAGACAGGGTCTTATATTTATCTTATTTTTCCTCAAGAAGACACCCTAGGGCTTATTTTCAGGGGATGTGTTTTTTTTTTTTTTTTAAGTACAGTACAACAATCTACATTTATTCAAATATAGTTAAGTCGTCTTCTGGAACATCATCATAACTCTCCAAACCCCGAATTCCATCCTGAATTTCTTGCAACTCTATTTCCTTTAGGACCATTGGCCCCAATCTTTCATGTCGAGCAATAGAGCACTCATGGGGCAGATGAGAAGGGCTGCTCATCTTCCTTACTGCTCCGCGATGAAAAGCATGGGTTGTGCAGATAGGCTGCATAGCCACACTCATCACTAGGTCTTATTTTCAGGGTAGGGCTTATATTGCGCAAATGCTTAGAAATCCTGCTAGGGCTTATTTTATGGGTAGGTCTTATTTTCGGGGAAACATGGTATAGACTAAACCAACTCAATCCTGACAGAAGGAGACTATGTCCACATCAAAGTATAAATATTATTTACCTCCATCTCTACTGTTCATTTATTTATTTATTTTTACTATAATCCAGACATCTAGGGTATTTAGCCCTTTTGTTGGTTTTTTTTTTTTTTTGAAGACAGGGTCTTGCTCTGTTGACTGGGCTCCAGTGGCATCATTTACTACTCTTTTATTTACAATTTAGCATTCAATCAAAAATTATAAGACATACAAAAATGCAAGGGGAAAAAAATCATCCTATTACAAAGAGATAAAACAGTTAACAGTATCAGACAAAGATATGACACCAATGTTAGCAAATGAGGAAATCGATGGGCTAGAACTAGGTAAACCTGAAAACTTAGGAAAAGGGGACATAGGCTAGAGGAAAATTATCTAGAATGAAGACTGGAAAGACATACAATAGCAAATGCAGAAAATAAGGGTTTAAGAGATACTGAGGGAAGAGTAAGAAGGTCTAACATACATTTAATTAGATTTCAGAAGGAAAGAAGACTAAAGCAGAGAAAATATTTGAAGAAATACTGGCTGAAAGTATTCCAGAACTGATGGAAAAAACATCAACTCAGAGTCAAGAAGTCCAAGAAATACCAACTAGAATAATTAGCTACTCATACCAGACTGAGGAAAATCATTCTATTAGGTTATTAAGCACAAAATGTCCGATTTCCTTGAGTGCTAAAGTTTTTTTGACACAGAGTCTCACTCTGTTGCCCGTGCTAGAGAGCTGTGGCGTCAGCATAGCTCATAGCAACCTCAAACTCCTGGGCTCAAGCGATCCTCCTGCCTCAGCCTCCCAAGTAGCTGGGACTACAGGCATGCGTCACCATGCCCGGCTAATTTTTTCTATATATTTTTAGTTGGCCGATTAATTTCTGTCTATTTTTAGTAGAGATGGGGTCTCACTCTTGCTCAGGCTGGTTTTGGAACTCTTGACCTTGAGCGATCCACTGGCCTTGGCCTCCCAGAGTGCTAGGATTACAGGTGTGAGCTACCCGCCTGGCTCGAGTGCTACAGTTTGACAGTTGATATCTCTGACATTTCACTTTGACACTTCTTGTTTTATTTTTATTGTGAAGGTACCTCCTCAGTCTTTCAAAGGCACGGTTTGGCTTGTGATTGTCTTTCAAATTTTTTTTAGAGCAATTTTTTGTGAAACCATGGATAAGTCAAAAATTTGTGTTATCTTCAAATGAGTTCCGTTGTAGAAGCAATGCAGCACAGACAGCTTGAAATAACAACGAAGTGTTTGGGAAGGATGTGGTTAATGAACACACAGTGTGTTGATGGTTTTAGAAGTTCCATTCTGGTGATTTTAATCTTGAAAATGAGCCACATGGGCCACCTGAGACCAAGGTGGATAATGATGAGCTGAAAGCTGTAGTGGAAGTGAATACATCTCAACCAACGCCTCAATTAGCAGCAGCAAGGTTTGTCGTTACTATTCCAACAATATTGGACTGTTTGGAACAAATCAACAGGGTAAAGAGGCTGGATA
The DNA here is from genome assembly GCA_963574435.1 of Cheirogaleus major. Lineage (NCBI taxonomy): Eukaryota > Metazoa > Chordata > Mammalia > Primates > Cheirogaleidae > Cheirogaleus > Cheirogaleus major. The sequence goes on from CAUYPO010110611.1 coordinate 7,812, forward strand.
GATAGGTACCACATTAATTAAATGAATGTCAGGAAAGAAATGGTCTCAAAGCTTGCTGTCATGACATAAAGGCAAACCATTTCTACACCATATTGTTACATGTGATGAAAAATGGATTCTTTTTGAATATCGCAAGCATTTGGCACAATGGTTGGATAAACATGAAGTGCCAAAACAGTTAAAAAGCGAATATTCATCAAAAAAAAGCTAACAATGTCTGATGGTCCAGTGCTGGTCTTATCCACTACAGCTTCATGAAACCTGGTCAAACCATTACAGCAGATGTCTACTGCAACCACCTGGATGAAATGATGAGGACTGCAATTAAGCAGCCAACATTTTTCAATAGAGACAAGCCAATCCTCTTGTAAGACAACATTCAACCACATGTTGCACAAATAACACTGCTCAAACTACAGAGGCTGGATTTGGAAACTTTGTCATCCACCGTTTTCAGCAAACCTTGCACCAACTCACTACCGCTTCTTCCAGGCTTTGGACCCCTTATTGCAAGGAAAAATATCCAATTGTGAATAAGCTATGGAAAATGCCCTTTGAGATTTCACTGCCACTTGCTCTCCAAGATTCTTTGCTGCTGGCATAAACAAGCTACCGTTAAGATGGCAAAACTGTGACGACAGTTTAGGCACATACTTTGATTAACTATACTGCTTCTTGCTAGAGATATAATAAACCACACTTGATTCAAAATTGGACATTTCATATTTAATGACCTACTACTTAAAAAAAAAAAACTATCAGTATGCTATGGGAGCAATAAATGGAGAACCGAAAGTCCTAACAAGATGAGAAAGATTTCAGAGGAGGTAACATTTGAGTTGACCTTTGAAGAAAAATTAGAAAAAAAGGAAGAAGGTATAAAGATGCTAAAGCAAAAGCATGTTTAAGAACTGGAAAATCGAAAATTAATGTATGAAGCGTGTGATTCAAGGCATGGAAGGAGAGAGGAACAGAAAGAACTCCAAAAGTAACAAATGTAGAAAGTGGATTATGAAGGCATTTTTGTCCTCTGCTCAGGAGAATGTACTTTAATAAAGCAGCAACTTAGAAGCTCTCTACCACCAGTGGTTTGTACATTATTTTCTTCTCTAAGGACCTCACAAATGATGTTTCTGAAAATTAGAGTTTTCAAAGACAAAACAATTAGTACTCTAACAAAACTTTATCTAGTTTTGTCTAGCCTTAGTAACAGATTCATATATAACTTGCTTCATTTTTGCAAAACTGAAAGTAACTTAATATTTAATTTTTACTGCCTTTGTGTAACTATGGGAAACAAACCACTGGTATAGGCTATAAGTTTAGAAGCTACTAAAGATTTTTAACCAGGGTCAGCCAAAAACAAAAAGTCCCCCAAAATTAAATCCGTATTGAGGTCAAGTTACAGGAAAAGACATGTTGGCACCAAGATAAATTAGTGAGGGTCCAAAGTAGTGGTAATGGATAGAAGGCAGATTTAAAACATACTTCTCAAATCAAAGAGAATTTACCTAATAACTGGGAGGGAGTGGGAGAAGATTATTTAGAATACTGATGAAGAATAAATGTTTTTACTGTTTTTTTCTTTTTCTTGCAGGGGATTGGGAGTGGAGGACAAGACAGCAAACCAAGATAAGTTGGTTTTAAAGAATGAGCAGTCTGAAATATCCAGAAGGTCCAGAAAGATGCTAGAAATAAAGTTTTAAAAACACAGGAGAACAGTGTGGGCTGACAAAAGATTTTCAATCACTTACACTGATCTATTGACTTTTTCCCAGACACATATCCTATCTCCTTGCCTTCTGCTTGTATTGTATTTCCTATCTGGGCAGTCTTAGCACTCCCTCTCCCTAACCCTGACAACTTAGTATCTCTTATTAGTAGAATTTGGGGTACTATGAAGAAGTACTAATAAACCAAAAAACTTTAGACAACATAAGAAAAACAGAGCAAAGGGAATTCTACCAATAACCCTATTTAAGAGTAAAACTTACTCTGACCACTACACAAGTAGCCCACTATGTAGGGCTTGGATTTTTAGTTTACCAAATTTGGAAAGCTGTGAATTCCTAAAAGCAGAGAAATAGCAGTGTTAATGTCCAAAAGTTTTTAATTCTGCTTATGAAGGCTATTCTTAATATGTATTTTCTTCCATAACTCTACAGATCACTATGTCCCATTACTATAATAGCAGTCTTATTCAGATATCTGTCAAGTAAACCCAGTAACCAACCTAATAAAAGGGCTATGGCCCTATCCATATTATCACATGCTATTCCCCACACCTAAAAGTCTTCCTCTGTATTTTAATGTATTCATTAATAAAAATATATTTAATATATTCATTAATAAAATTCATTTCCTACTTTTTCTAAAACAGGAAATTGAATCTAGGCAGGAAATAAATTAAACATTGCCTAATTTTCAGCATATCAGCCAATTTCTGACTTTTTGAAGAAATACGATAGTTATGAGTTCAAGTTTTGAAGTCCGCCCATTACTTGGCGTTCACTCTAAGGTTTAATCTTTCCAATGCTTAATTTCCTCATCTACAAAATGGTAATAATAGTAGCACCAATTTCACAGGTATATTGTGAGCTTTGTTGGCACAGAATACTAGCTATTATTAAGCAATACCATCAGTGTTAAGATTGTCATACAAACAGCTTAGTAGAGATTCTATTGGCTTTTTCATTATTTGAAATTCATCTCTAACACATAGTATTATAAAAAGACTTTTTAAGTCATTCAGATTTATGTACAAGATATTCACTGCAGGGTAAAGAAACATACAGGTTTACTTATATAAGCATATGCATTAAAAAACTGGAAAGAAACAGCCTTTTTTTTTGAGACAGAGTCTCATTTTGTTGCCCGGGCTAGAGTACCATGGCATCAGCCTAGCTCACAGCAACCTCAAACCCTGGGCTCAAGCAATCCTTCTGCCTCACCCTTCTGAGTAGCTGGGACTACAGGCATGCGCCACCATGCCCGGCTAATTTTTTTCTATATATTTTTAGTTGGCCAATTAATTTCTTTCTATTTTTAGTAGAGATGGGGGTCTCGCTGTTGCTCAGGCTGGTCTCGAACTCCTGACCTTGATCAATCTGGCCACCTCAGCCTCTCAGAGTGCTAGGATTACAGGCGTGAGCCACTGCGCCAGGCCAAAATAGCCATTTTTAACATTTTACTGTTTTATAGGTCATAGCATTATTAGTGTGTTTTTTCTTCTTTATACTTAGTTTTCCAAAATTTCTTTAATGTACTTGGTCTTACTTTGCTAATTAAGGGCAAAAATTACTTACAAAAGAAAAAGATACTTTTTGTAATTTGTATCACAATAAATCTATAAAGAATTCTTAAGGAGACTTATTCCTTTTGTAAATTGCTGGTTTACAGCCTTAGCAGCTACATATGACAAAGAAAGTAGTAAACAAAAAAGTACTGTTCCAGTAAAAGCTAAATGAAAGACAAAGTTAAAATCACTTCACAAAATGGACTTTAGATTACCCGAGTATGACTTAAATTCTGTTTTTACTATGAAAATTTTCAAGCATACACAAAAGTAGAGACCAAATTGAACTTTCATGTATCAACAGTCTTCAGTAACATTTGACCAATGTTGTCTATTTTACCACCACCTGTATTATTTTAAAGCAATCCCAATCATGACATTTTTAAGGATATCTATTCTTATAATTCTACACAACCTGTGGTAAATTATAAAATATAGCTACAAATCTCTGCCATTCTAGTATGCAACACCCTCTGCAATGCAATGTTGCTGGTCTGCCAAGGACAAGATAGAATCTTTTTTCCCCACCCCTTGAATGTAGGTTAGCCTTGTGAGCCTTAGTTTGACTAAAAGAATGCATTGTAAGTGACATACGATTTGCAAGGTTGCAAGAGATCTTATAAGCGTCCATTTTCACTTTCTTGGAATGCTGTCCTGAGACCTCCATGTCATAAATGATCATGTGGAGCAAGGTCTAGATGTCAATCAACACCACTCTGACACCACCCTGGACCTTCCAGCCTGGGAAATCCACCAGGTGAATGCTAATACAGTGAACCCAAGAATAAACAAACAAGTAGGACTGCCCAAAAGGTACATAGAATTGTATAAAACAGTAAAAAGTTGATTTAATCCTCTAGGTTTTGAGGTAGTTATGCAGCTTTCTAACTTAACCTTTTATTTTCCTGCTATTAGTATTATCGTATGCCCCAGTCTGCATGAAAATGTAATTCTAACTGGGTCTGACTTGCAATCTGTCTTAAACATTAACGGGGGACTGCAGTTACTGAATTGTCAAAAACATATTAACATATGGCATAAAGGCTGGAGTAGTCACACAAAACACCAACGTAGCTTTTCGATAGTCAAAAATTTTCTGGAAATACATAGTTTTAATTCCATTATTTACCTGTACTTTGTATACCCTTTTATTTAAAATATCTGCCTCTGGGGAAAAATTCCTTTTTTCTTAATTGGAAATCCTAGTGTTTTCTTGATCCTAGTGAACATGGAGACACAGAAGCTAAGGGTGGTCAAATGAAGGAAGCACTTTGAAGCAGAGAACTTTTGGAGCCTTAAAAAAAACATTTCTTGATTTTTAGCTGACAAATATTTAAAACACAAAGATATACTCAAGTCCTGAAAAACAAAAACTAGAAAAAAGTTTAACATTTCCACAAGAAAATATAACTTTGATGTTAAGTCTACACTACAGCACTTTAAAAGATAAGCTGTTCTTCTTCAATGACTCTTTGTCTTTAATCAGTAAGTGTCAAGTTTTCCACCTTTCAGTAAGTGGAAACCATTTTAGGGTTCTTTCTAGAAAGTGAGAAACACATTACACTAAAGTGAAATGATCATGATGGAAAGATAACTAGCTTTTAAGGTTCAAAACTTGCCCCCTTTAAAACTGTCAACAAAAATGGGCGTAGAGCAGTAGGTGATTTTAAAAACCAGATGTTCAGCTTAGCTCACCTAACCGGTAGAGTCACAGAAGAGAGCAGGTTAAGCCAGCTTTGACCATGTAAGTTCTTGTCAGAGTAGAAAAGTCAAAAATTAAGGTTAGTGAAAATTAAACCCCAGACAACTCTCAAATTATAAAGTAATTTATTCCCTCCCCAACCACTTTTGAGCTCACCCTATGATTAGCAAATACTGCACTGTAAAGAAAGAATTTTTGTAAAATAATGATTTGTGAGATGATAAATTATTTCACTGTAATAGAATTCTGTGTTGGTGAATCTAAGTAATCTTAGTAGGAATTCAAAATTTGATTCCTTTTACATTGTAATCAATCTAATGTGATCAGTTGCTGACTCAGTTATTTAAGAATTAAAAGGTTCATTAGTTAAGTTCAATTTGTTGCTTAAAAATGAATTTTGATGCAAGTCTGTGCATTTCATTCATGCAAGTTCCACTGTTCTGTAGTACTGGCATTTAATTATCCATGGTAACAGAAGAACATATCAGCAAAGATAATCTAAAAATCATTTTTATTTGCCTTAGGGACATAATAGGTCTCCACTCCACAGCACAGAGCACTAACTTTCTAATGCAGTACAGAATGTCTTTCATATCAGACTCTAACCACCCATTCAGTTCATATTTCAGTTATGGGGAACAAACTGTCAATTCATAAAACAAACCATGATATCACCACTTTGCAGATTCCTTATAAAAGTCCTAGTGATCATCTTAGTTCAAGCAATACTTCCCGTCAAATTTCCCCACAAGATTAAGCAGCCCTCCTCTATGCTCCCACAGTACTACTATATAGTCACACTAAGATAATAATAGTAGTTGTTTATACACTAGTCTGATGACTAAATTGTGAGTTGTAGAGGGCAGACGCCACGTTGACCTCATTCTTGTAATGTGAAACCCTAATCTTGCAGCCATACTACAACAAATTAAAAATTACTGGTATTGGCATTATCTCACACCTATAATCCCAGAGGCAGGAGGACTGCTTGAGGCCAGGAGTTCAAGACCAGCCTCAGTAACACAGCGAGACCTCATCCCCCCCCCCCCCAAAAAACCTGTTTTTTAAAATTAGCCAGGCATGGTGGCATGTGCCTGTAGTCCCAGCTACTCAGGAGGCTGAAGTGGGGGATTACTTGAGCCCAGGAGTTCCATGCTGCAGTGAGCTATGATCTATCGTGCCACTGCACTTCAGCCTGGGTGACAGAGCAAGACTGCCTCAAAAAAAAAACAAACCAACAAACAAAAAACAAAACAACATTTTACGTTGATAGCTTTTACACGATAAAATTTTCTTAAAATATAGGCAATTCATGAACATATACTAGCAAAAAGGGTTGTGTGAGGTGGACATGGAGCTGATTAAAAATTGGCCACACGAGAATCATGGATGACTTTATGTCCAAATCAATTATTTGACATTTTTATGCCTGTATGTAGAATATATCAGAGCACCCTGGTGCTCTACCTGGGAAAATAAGCCCTCCTACCAGTGTGGCAGAAAAAAAAATCATTTGTACATAAAAAAGTAGAAATTCTTATTCAATACACCTGACCCAGCAGGCAACTGGAAAAAAAACAACCCAAGATTATGCAAACTGACTATGCTTACTTTGTGGTAAGCATAATTTAGAGCAAAAGAAGAGCTGTAAAAAGTTTTCATCTATAAAACATAAGTAACACAGAACTTACATAAATACATATCATTGTGTGTGTGAAGCAGACAGGATTCTGTGGAGGACATATTACTGGCAAAGTAAATTCTTAAGATTTTTCTGACCAGAATGCTTGGATATAAACCATTGGACTTTAGCTATCAACTTCAATTGTTTATATTCATTAAAAATGTACACTGCTAGTATTATTTTGAGCAAAAGTTTGGGGGAAAAAAGTATGTTTCCCAGTGTGTTGATTGCTTCACACAGTACCTCATCTAACTTAATCCTCACTTCAACTCTAGGAATTAACTGCTATGTTCCTGAGGAAAGCTGAAGAGGTAAAATAATTATGGCAAAAATCAAGACTCAAACCCAGATCTTCTGACTCTGGCACTACTGCCTCATGCACCACTGCTGTTTCATAAAATGCTACAGAGCTATTATATGAAATATTGACTCAATTTCTGAAAATTTTTCTACCTCAAGGAGAAATCTAGTTATACGCTATGTCTCGCCTTAACAGTATGCTGTTTTGATTCTTAAGTCAAAAATTCGTCTTCAACCCTACCTCTTAGCTTCGGACAGAAAAGAGGAAATAGGCCGAAGGAACGGGAGATTTATAATAATGAATGAGAAAAATGCCTTAAAAAGCCTACAAAATCGGAACAAATCTTACTAAATTCAATTTTACCTGGCACGTTTACTGCTAATAGTACCAAATGACATCAGTAGTGACGAATTTATTACCCAGAGATTTTCCCCATATATATTTACTTTTGTAAACAGGAAAAAGTATTAACTGTAGTATTTTTTGGTGTGTGTGTACACATTCATCTTCACTACGCAGCTTCATCAAAATGAGGGCGTATTCTACTACTGGCGCCTTCCATCTTTTTACTTCTTAAGCCAACAGGTCCTTTTTTATATACATATAATCACCTATTTCAATTCAAAAAAACACAGCATTTACCAAAACACAGTAAGAACTCCCCCAAAGTGTCACGATATTCAATAACTGGAGCTATCAATGAGTAAGGGGCTGAATCTAAGGGGCTGACAAAGTCACTTCCAGTCGAGGCTGGGGCGGCCCAGCCCTAACCCTGCCCGCCTTCAACACCGCGCTCTCCAAATACCTCACTCGCGACACTCTCGGCCCACGGGGCTCCAGAAGATCCTCCAGAACCCAGCCCAAGGGGAGGCCGCGCCAGGCCAAAGCAGGGCTCAAGCCCCTCGCCCACCACTCGTCCATAAAACGCACAATCTGACCCCCTCCACCCGTCACAAACTCCACCACGGGACGAAAGGCCACCAACAGAGGAGGCCTGTGCCCAGTCCCCGCGTCGTACCAGCGGTCCCGGACCAAGCTCCTCCACCCCAATCCAGCGAGGAAGCGGCCTTCGCGCCCCTAGGCCTACACTTCGTTTCTTCCCCTCCCCCACCCGCGGCCTTGTCTCCAACCAGCTCCCCGGGAGGTAGAAGCCCAAGCCCCGCGTTGTATTACCCCTGCTCCGGAGCTGGCGCTGAACTGGGCGCGTCCCGCTTGCAGCAGCCACGCCACCGCCTTCCTCCTCGGAGTTCTAGGCCTGTGACTGAGGAAAAGAAGTCCGCAGCTAAGCACAATGGCGCCCGCCCCTCTCCCGGATCCGGCGCAGAACCAGCCGCCACCGTTAAGCGCCCCTCCCTTCTCATCCTCCCCCACTTCGCGGACTTCCCGGCATCTCGCGAGAGTGGCGGCGCTGCGGGAATCCGAGAGCTGCGGGCGGGCTCGACGTACCCCACCGCGGGGTGGTGCTCTGACTGCGGCAACCGTTGAAGAGCTGCCCCCGGGGAGTCAGCGAGGCGCCACTGGTAAGCGGCAGCGGCAGATCGGCCCGAGAGCTGGCGGCTGGGCTGGCGAGTGTGCGGGCGCTGGGAGCTGGGCGCTGGAGGCCCGGCCCTGCTTGGCCGTCCTCGCTCGACTGGCGAGGGTCTCTGAGCCAGCCCCTTCGCTCCCCGGTGCCCGGGTCCCCGCCCACAGGTTCTTGCCCCTTCGGGCAAACCTGCTGGGCCCACTGCTAGAAATACCGGCCAGCTCGGTTTTTGTTTTGTTTTGTTTTGTTTTTTGTTTTATTTTGTTTTGTTTTTGTGGCGCTTGGTAAGTGGCGCAGTGAATGTTCATTGAATTGAATCAAGCACTGCCTTTTCCGACCTCCCCTCCTCCCGGCTTGTCTCCCTGCCCGCCCTATTAAGCCCTTCCCCATAAGGGTTGGAGCAGATTTTCCAACCTTGTGGTAATTTCCTGTAGTAATTAAGTCTTGGTGGTGGGTTACTTTTACAATCCTGTCTTCCAAAATCGTGACATTAACCTTTGATAACGTAGCTATAGATTTTGCAGTAAAACATTCACCTGTTTAGAAAGCGAGGAAAATTGTGAGGTAAATGGTCTAATGAATATTAGACAAAACTTCCAAAGAACTGTAAATGTGGTAAACTAAGATGTAAATAAGTACTAATGAATAACAGTGAGTACGTTAGAGAAAAACGCCCCAGTTTACCCAGATTAGATGATAAGTGGATTTTGAATAATGTATCAAACAAAAGTTCTTTAACGGTAAAGATCAGTTATTGAAACTTGGAAGCACGCTGAAGGCACTTGTTTTTTTTAAATGACCTATTTTGTTGTTATTAAAATCAATCCATTGGATCCAAATAATTCCAATAACTGAAATATGGTGTTTACATGTAATTGTCATTTGATCTGAAGGGAATGGAGTATCAATCACTATCATCTTTATTTTATTGTGTCTTGGAGACTAACAGACTGTCCATGATTCACTATGATAAATTGTAAAATACTGTAAATTTTAAAGATTTAAAGTTTGATTATTAAAGTTAGCACATAAATACCAATCTAACTTTTAGGATATTAATTGAAGATTAAGCATCTGATATGGGATAAAGTGAGCAGGATTACTTTTGAGGAAATGAATTTGCCCTTTAAAGAAAAATAATTTTTTTCCAGCCTGTTTGAGTGTGATGTAGCGTTGTGATTATATACATGTGTATATGCACCCTGAAGAACCGGACTGTATTTGTATGGGTTCAAATCCCAGCCCTGCCTCTTACTACCTTTGTTATCTTGAGCAATTCCTTAACCTGGTTAAGCCTAGGTTTTCTGTAAAATGGGGTTAATAACAATACCTGTACCCCATAAGGTTATTGGAAGGATTAAAGGAGATAATGCATCAATTCCTAGAACATAGTAAGCATTCTGTAATTGTTAGCTATTACATTCCATGTCTGAACCACCACTAATATTATTTCTTTCTGGGGCTTAATATTACATAGGTCCCTTAAACATCTTCTCAAGTTTATTCTACATTAAGAGGAATGACTGCACCATTTTCCTGAGCTATGGTAGTCAGACCTGGTAGTGGTAACTTCTCTACAGAACCCCCAAATCTGGCAAGGATGGTACAGATTTTGGCAGATTATGGCTTCATCCCCGTCCAGCACTGATGGTATTATCAGAGGTGAGTATGGCACCAATTTCCTATGCTAAACAGAGCTTGCAGATTCTAGTTTTTTATGGATGCTACTAAATAGGTAAAGACCACTGATAAGTATGTTTTTGTTTTTAAGATCGGCTGGTTGTGTTTTTATTTAATGTAGTCTCTCTGATTTCAGTCTCCAGGTAATTATCATTATCAAAAAAATTAATGAGATTTTGCTGTTAAAGACATTTGGTAGGAATTGCTAGGAATTCACTAGGATACAAGTAGGTACAATAGTGACCATATTTTCTGAACTAAAAATCAGGACAAAATGATTTGACAGACATATTTGAAATCAGAATTGTTCCAAACAATCTAAATTCCATGGTTGCCTTTTATCCACAGAATGTCCCCATTTGACCTTCCTTTGCTAAACTTTATATCCTCTATGACTGACTCTGACATACCTTTCAGTATCTAAATATGTTCACCACTTGCCCACACCACTCACCTTAATTTTCAGTTTTGAACTTGGCTTCTTCTCTAAGTTAGGGTCTTATTGACTATTATTAATTTCCCCCCTTCTGCTTTATAAACTTGTTTGTCATTTAGCTATGCTCTTATAGCCCTTTACTCTTATGTATTTCTTCATCCACCTGATAGCTTAGAATTCTCTTTCATATACGGAATTTCAAAGTTCCTGTTTTCTATTCTTTTTATCATCCTCAACCTAACCTTCTAAGAAGCCTCTTTGTGGCAAGGACAATCGTATAGATATTCTTTATTTTGCATAAATGGTGTGGCATTGAAAAGATATGGTAATATCTAATATTTGCTTTTTGCAAATCATGTAGTTTTCTTATTGATACATAATATTTGTACATATTTATGGGGTACCTGTGATATTTTGTTGCATCCATAGAATATAATGATCAAGTCAAAGTATTTAAAATATTTCTCACTCAAAGACTTTATCATTTTTATGTTCAGGAACATTGTAAGTCCTCTTTTCTAGCTATACATTGTTGTATCTACTATCTCTACTATCAAACATTAGAACTTACTCCTTCTATCTAACTGTATATTTATACCCATTAACCAACCTCTCTTCATTCCCCCCTACCCATTTCCCAGCCTCTGTTAACTATCATTCTTCTCTTTACCTCCATGAGATCACCATTTTAGCTCCCATATATGAGTAAGAACATGTGCCATTTTGTCTTTCTATGCCTGGCTTATATCACTTAATGTACTCCAGTTCTATCCATGTTGCTGCAAATGACAGAATTTCATTCTTTTTTATGCTGAATAATATTTCATTGTGTATATACAGCACATTTCCTTTATCCATTCATCCACTGATGGAGACCTAAATTGATCCCATATCTTTGCTGTTGTGAATAATGCTACAATAAACATGAGGGTACAGATATCCCTTTTATATACTGATTTCCTTTCCTTTGGATGAATACCCACTAGTGCGATTGCTTGATCAGTTCTATTTTTAGTTCTTTAAGAAACTTCCATACTGTTTTCCTTAATGGCTGTGATTAATTTACATTCCCACCAACAGTGTATAAAGAGTTCTTCTACTCTGCATCCTCACCAGCATCTGTTATTTTTTTTCCTTTTTGATAATAGCTATTCTAACTGGGGTAAGATGATATCTCACTGTGGTTTTGATTTGCATTTCCCTGATGATTAGTGATATTGAGCATTTTTTCATACATCTTTTAGCCATTTGTACATTTATGTCTTCTTTTGAGAAATGTCTAAAATGTCTATTCAAGTCCTTTGCCTTTGCCCACTTTTTTTTTTCAGATAGAGTCTTGCTCTGTCTCCCAGGCTAAAGTGCAGTGGCATCATCTTAACACACTGCATCCTCAAACTCCTGGGCTCCAGCAACCCTCATCTCAGCTTCCCAAGTAGCTGGGACTATAGGCACATACCACGATGCCCAGCTAATTTTTCTATTTTTTGTAGAGACAGGGTCTTGCTCTTGCCCAGGCTGGTCTCAAACTCCTGGTCTCAAGTGATCCTCCCATCTTGTCCTCCCAAAGTGCTAGGGTTACGAGCATGAGCCAACCTGCCTGGCCTTTACTTTTTTTTTTTTTTTTTTTCCTGAAGAGATAGAGTCTTGCTCTGTCACCCAGGCTGGAGAGTAGAGGCACAGTAATAGCTAACTGCAGCCTCGAACTCCTGGGCTCAGGCAATCCTCCTGCTTCAGTGTCTTGAGAAGCTGGGACTACAGTCATGGGCCACCATACCTGACTTCCTTTGCCCATTTTTTAATGGGATTATTTGGGTTTTTTTGCTGTTGAGATGTTTGAATTTTTTGTATATTCTGGATATTAGTCCCTTGTCAAATGAATAGTTAGCAAGTATTTTCTCCCATTCAACAGGTTGAATCTTCACTTTCTTGTTTCCTTTGCCATGAAGAAGCCTTTTAATTTAATATAGTCCCATTTGTGTATTTTTGTTTTTGTTGTCTGTGCTTTTGAGGTCTTTGCCATAAAATTTTTGCCTACCAGGGGTAGGGAACCCTATCCTGGTGTAAACCTGGTGTATTTCCCCTATGTTTTCTACTAGCAGTTTTATAGTTTCAGGTCTTGCATTTAAGTCTTTAATCCGTTTAGAGTTGATTTTGATCTTTCTTATTTATTAATACTGTCTATATTTCTGTCACCTACCTATTCAAGTATAAGGAAACTGTTTCCTTCAGAATCACTCAATACTCTTAACTCGTTTGTGTTATACAGTACATGTTATGCTACCAGCCTGCCTAGGAATGATCTTAACTTTCTTTTTCCACTATTCTTGTTTCCCTTTCTCAGCAGTTTTCTAAAGCCATTGAATACGTATACTTCAGTTATTTTAAAACACCTTATCAGTACTTTGGTATATCATAATTTTAAAACTATACATGTGTCCTACTTAATTAGTTTCTGAAATTACTGTGTTCCCTATCCCAGAGTCCAATCTAAGTTTCTTACCATGAAGCTTTAATCCAGCCTGCCATTTGTACCATGGAAGAAGTCTTGCATTTTTTTTTTTCCTATTACATCGTCATAAATGGTATAGGAATGGTGACATACTTAAAATATTTAGAGTATATTTAATGCCTTTAGCATAGCACAAAAGCATGTTGGGGATGGTTGTCAATTTGCTGTGAGTTGAATATTGTTCCTTTTAAAAAAGCCGAGAACTCGGCACTTTTCAAAATTATATTTTAACCTAGTTTTTGGAGGATGTTAACTTGGTACTTGTTTCATTTGTTTGCATAGGATTAATTTTGTCTAAATTTATAGAAAGGCTTTTTTGGGGGAAAGTGATTATTTTATTGTTTTCAAGCCCATTTATTAGGGCAGGTTTTTAAAGCTTATGTTTATTCAAATAGTTACACTTGAATTGAAAGTTTTGAACATGTGTTTGCATAGTAGGATCCTACAATATAAATAGAAATATGAAAAACAATTTTACCGAACATTTTATTTGCTCATATGCTGAGACTTTTATAAATATACTAATATGACTGTTTTGTGTAAGGCTTTACTTTCTCAGGTTTATAACCAAATATTTTTCTGGTGCACCAATTTTATTATTACTGATAATAATGTAAATTACTAGAGTAGTTCTAAAATCAAATTATTTTTGTGAAGTTGTATATCAGGATTTTGAATGTTTTTATAAATAATTTTTAAACATAAGTCATTAATTAAATTGTAGCATTAAAAAATTAATTGAGCATATGAAAATTTGTCTCTAAAAAATTTGGGTAAAGAATTTTTTTGTTGGTTGTTTCTCTTTTTTTTGCCCCTGAAGAGATGGTGTCTCACTTTGTCATCCAGGCTGGAGTACAGTAGCACAGTCATACCTCACTAGAGCCTCAAACTGCTGTGTTCAAGTAGTCCTCCTGCCTCAGGTTGCATGCTCGGCTACTTTTTTTTTTTATCCATTTTTTGTAGAGACTGTGTCTCACTATATTGCCTAGGCTGGTATCGAACTCCTGGACACAAGTGATCTTCCTGCCTCATTCTCCCAAGTCGCTGGGATTAGAGGCATGAGCCACCATGCACAGCTTCGGTTTTTTAAGTTTAACGTTAATATTTCTTCTTGATAATGTCCAAAAATAAAAACTAGTATTTATTCTTATTTACACTCTCAAGAAAGCTACATAGCCACATTTAGCATTTATTCTCCTTAGTAAAAAAAATATATAGAAAGAACTAAAAATACTACAACCATTTGCTTTTTAATCAAGCAAAGTGAGAGAAGAGCAACTCTCAGACATTGAATAGAAGCTTTTATACCTTATTTAGAAGACTTTAATTTTCTTGCTAGCAGAACCAAATATGGAATTTAGGCTTTTCAGGGCAAAATTGGCACAGATTATCACTGAAGTATTCTTATTTTATGCAGAAGAAGAATAGTAGAAAAAATGTACAAAAATTATTAATATAAGGTAGGTATAGAAAAGATATTTTAAGAATAAAATATAAAGTAGATTTTTTAAATACCGATATAACCATTAAAAAACACAGTGTGAATTTTTTAAGTAGTAGTAACAGAACATTTCCCTCTTTATCTGAATTTTTTTAACAGTTTGATTTTAGCATCCCATCAATTCATACAGATAAATTAGTAAATTATTAATATCTCTATTTATGAAAAGGGACCATATATTCCTATTAAAAATCAAGAAATATGTTGGAATAACCTTCATTATTACTTATACAAATTAATGGGAAGAGAAAAAATTAAAAAATGAACAGATTCTGTTTGTGTCTATAACTGAATGTATTCTGTTTTAAAATTTGCACTGGAAATTGTATATATAAATTTTATTTCAACAATAAATAATATCTTTTAGTGTGGTTGCTGGTGATTCCAATACTAATCACATGTAGGTTTTATTTATAGAATACTTTAAAATATTCTTTTTGATTCCTTGGTTAGAAATAAATTTTATTCTGTAGTTTTATTGGAGACCAAGCGTTGCTGTATTTAGCACATCAAAATTTAGTAATATTTTTCTTTAATCAAAAAATGTGTTTGCCAGTTAAATTTTCACTAACAGGCATGATTAGATCACATATTTAACCATCAAATCTATGTAATAACTAAAAATTTAACATAAATTTTATTTGAACATCTTTCTCAAATAAAAATGAGATATCACTTTATGAAACTGAGAAAGTATTCTTCCTGTTCATTATTGTAAAAAGATTCTGATAAATGAACCTTCCAATTAGATAGAATTTACTCTTTTATACAGTCAGCCCTTTGTATCCATGGGGTCTATATCCAAGGGTTCAGTCAACCCCTTACTGAAAACATTTGAGGAAAGAAACTAATAAGAAAAACAATACAATGATAAAAAATAATGCAAATTTAAAAAATAAATACAACTATCGACAAAGCATTCACTTTGTATTGGTATTATAAGTAATCTAAAGATTATTTAAAGTATAGGGGAGGATATCCATGGGTTATGTGCAAAATATTAGGCCATTTTATATAGATAACTTGAGCATTCTTGAATTTTGGAATGGGAGCAGCAGGAGTCCTGGAACCAGTTTCCTTTGGATACTGTGAATATAGGATACTATAACTGTAATTGAGGACAACTGTGATTATTTTGTAAATCATGAGTTTGCTATTAGGGAAGTGCTGTGTCCTGAATGTCCCCCAAAATTCACAGGTAGTATCATAGTACTACATATATGATGGTATTAAGAGCTAGGCCCTTTAGGAGGCCCTCGTGAATGGGATTAGGGCCCTTAAAAAAGGGTTTGAATGGAGTGGATTTGCTCTCTTCTGTTCTGCCATGTGAGGACACAGCATTCCTTCTCTCTGGAGGATACAGCAGCAAGGCACCATCTTAGAAGCAGAGAGCAGTCCTGATCAGACACTAGTCCTGCCAGTGCCTTAATCTTGGACTTCCTATCTTCCAGAACATGGCAGATAATCAATATAGATAAATAAGGTTCTAGGAATTTTGAGTTGATAGACTGAATGCATTGTAATACAGGATGAAAAAAGCATTGTAGACTTTATGGATATAGCATTACAACTGGACCCAGAAAGAGGCATAGGATTCAGATGTTTAGAAAGAAGTACGAAGCAACATTAGGGTGACTAATTAATAAAAGTGCTGAGGCAAAATATTAAAGAGCATATATCTTCTAATTTACTGTTAGCTCCATAAAGGATAAAATTTGAACATTCAGGGTTTGTTTCTAACCCTAGTTTTTTAATAATAGTGTTGATATGCTTGGACCAACTTAAAAATTGATTTGCTATACAATCCAAAAACATCCAATGAAAGGGCATCACAGTTTTGCAAAGGTAGCTTGAGACTGTCCTCAGCTGTATGTCATCAGCCCCTCTGATACTGGATTTATCTAACTACACTCTATATTCCTTGCCCTGTCACCACATGCTACTTCTAATATCTGGAATTACCAGAGGGAAGTCCTTGCAAGCTGTAGGCACTCACTAAATGTTGAAGGAATGAATGGACACATTGTTTTATGTAATTTTTTTCTTTTCTTTTTTTAAGTTGCTTAAAGAGGTTGTAGCCTTTATCTGGTAGTAGTACATATACACTAATATGTTTTGGACAGGTAAAATAAATACTGTCTCATTGCTAAAAAAAATCTTTAGTTCAAGATACTATTAAATTATGTAAGAAATATTTATAACTGGTAGAAATTTTAAAATTGTCACTAGTGCTTTGGATAAAATTGTAAAATAAATAGATTTTAACTCCTAAGAGTATTGAGAAACAAAGCATTGATTTTTAGGGGATTATTAAAAGTCAGCTCACCTATTATATAAAAATATAATGGAAAGGGCTAAATATTCTTAATACATGAGGTAGCAATAGTTCATATTAAAATATTTTTATATTGAGAAAAGTAGACTATTTGCAATATTATATAATATATATCATTTGCTAGAAAGGGCTAAATGTTCTTTTGTACATGAGATAGCAATACCTTTTAGTAAAATATTTTTATATCAAGTAGAAAGAGTAGCTTGTTAGAGAACTCTTGGCTTTATAAGATACCATAATGTGGCATTGGTAGTTAGCATAGGATTATGTACTAGGCAAAATTATAATTATTAGTAATTTACATGGAAATTTTTCATTCTGATATTTCAAAGTATTTTATAAACACTAATTAAATCTTTCAAAACCCCTTTTATTATAGGTATTATGAAATTAATTACATATTTCATTTGAAAAAACAAAAGCTGAGAGAGGCAAGGTTATTTACCTAAGATCACATAATATTTAACTGAGGGAAACTGAAAAATTCTAAATTCCCATTAATCAACTCTAACTCCTATATAAAATAAAGTCAATGTAGTAACACCTAAGGATTGCTATTGTGGCTCCAAAAATAAACCAAAAATATTAATTCATGGCAATTTAAAGAAATATCTTCATTAAAATGAGTATTCCAGAAGTAATATTCATAGGGTATTGGGCAGGTGGGAATGACGGAGGGGATGGGTAAATCTACACCTAACGGATGCTGTACGTACTTTCTGGGGGATGGACATGCTTGTCAGGTGGTGCAAAGGCTATTTATGTAACCAAAGCATTTGTACTCCCATAATACTGTGAAATAAAAGAAAACATTTTAATTTAAATTTTAAAAAAATGAATAATCCAATATAATCTCTGTTAAGTATAAACTTATTTATATTTAAGAATATAGTAATGTCATTTGATGTTTTATTTTTAGTATCGTGGTCATTAAGTTTTTTACATGGTCTCTCTTATAAGCAAAGCTCAAAAAGAGCCAAAATTGTTATAGACTGTGATTCAAATAGTCTCTTATTTAAATAATATGGTAAACTGCTTATTTATTAAACAGTTTAAATAAAAATAATTTCCCTAATGGAGAGAGACCCTAAACAAAAGCAAGTAGCTCCTTTGCATAGAAGACATTTGCATTATTTTGTATTTTAGTTAACATTTTTTTGTATTGTCATTATTGATTAGATATCACATGATTTATGGATTGTTTGAATGTTATGATGGGAGTATAGCATCTTTTGGAAGAATTCATCTTATGCTATATTAACCAATGAGTCAGTGAAAATTAACTAGTTTCAGTATCATCCTTAAGCAGTATTACCATTGTAGTACTACAGTAGGCATATCCCAGACTATTAAAACCTGATAATTCTTCATGCAGAAAAAAAAAAATTTACAAAAATATTAAAAGATTGACTAAGTAGCTAAAGTAATAGCAAATGCATTAATCTGAATTTCTCTACACATCTGCTAAAAACAATAAATAAAAAATAAAACTACATATAACCATATGCTAACATAACCAGAACAAGGAGAATGTTCTAACTTTAGGTTATCCTCTTAAGTAGAAAAATATATACCAAAACCTAGCCAGCCATCATTCATGCCCCTTGCCCTTGGTGGAAAGCAGTGATGATCTGGGGAAAATTGGACAGGAGAAAAAAGGAGCTAGCAACCGGCTTAAGATTGATCTAAAATCACTTCTAAAAGAAGTGCCTCCCAAGAAATATTGATAGATCAGAGCAGACTACAGGGAAGGTTCTTACAAGTTTGTATGAGATTCAAGGAGGCAGTTTTGGAAAGGCAGCTTTTTAGGGGAGAAGAGATTAAAGTAGGAAGGGATAAGGGCCCTTTGGAAACTAAACCGTTAAGAAAAGCAAAGAAGCAAGAGGGGAAAATTTAGGATCCTGCAAAACAGAAGAATACTTTAAAAATTGGAAGACAAGTCTCCTCACACTTGCCCCCAAATTCAGCTAATAAAGAAACCATACTTTACTAAAAGCAGAGGGCATTCTTGAACTAGGAATTTTGCAAATTACTTCAAACAGCCAGTTCTGTTTATATCTAACTATATTAAACTCCAACTATATAAAACCAATTTCTTAAATATAAAACTAATTTTAAAAGAAAATAGAAAATGGGCCGGGCGCGGTGGCTCACGCCTGTAATCCTAGCTCTCTGGGAGGCCGAGGTGGGCGGATCGTTTGAGCTCAGGAGTTCGAAACCAGCCTGAGCAAGAGCGAGACCCCATCTCTACTATAAATAGAAAGCAATT
>CAUYPO010110616.1:0-21921 GCA_963574435.1 Cheirogaleus major
GTTAGAATGTGGGCACATGGAGGTCCTGGTCAGGGCCATCTCTCAGTGGGTCCCCAGGTGCACAGACCCAACCAGGTGGTCTCCTCCCCGGACCTGGGATGTACAATTGGAGCAGACATAAGTGGTGATTGGCAGAACACCATGTTAGCTCCTTAGCTGTGGGGTAAGAGCTACCACTGCAAGGAAGGCCAAATGATAACTGCTGTCTTTCTTCACTGGCCAAAGTAGTAAATAGAAAACTTGTCTAATTGGTTTTGTTGACCAAAAAAAAAAAAAAAAAGAGAGAGAGAAGAAAAAAAATATAATTGTATTCATCAGGGTTCTCTGGAGAGACAGGACCAATAGTATATACACATAGGTAGGTATTTGAGAAGGGATCTATTAGAGGAATGGGCTCACGTGATTATGAGGCTAAGACGTGCATAGTGACTTCTGCAAGCTGGAGAGCCAGGGAGGCTGGTAGTGTTGCTCAGTCTATGTCTGAAGGCCTCAAATGAGCCAATGGTGCAACTCTCAGTCCCAGGCCAAAGGCCTGAGAACCTGGGGGGCTACTGGTGCAAGTCTTGGAGTACAAAGGCCAGAGGACCTGCAGTTCCAATGTCCAAGGGCAGGAGAAGAAGAGAGAGAGAGAATTTGTCTTTTCTCTGCCTTTTTGTCCTATCCAGGCCCCCAGCTGATGGGATGGTACCTGCCTACAATGACTGCTGGTGAATCTTCCTTACTCAATCCAGTGATTCAAGTGCCTGTCTCTTCCAGAAGCATCCTCACAAATTTACTGGAAATAATCCTCCCAATCCAGTCAAGCTGACACTTAAAATTAACCATCACAACAACCAAGGGGGAATGGCGAAGACTAGCACTCTCCTTAAAGACCTAAAGGATGTGGGGGGAGGGGCAGAGCGGCCCCATCATGTTTCCACTAATTAACCAGTCTGTCCCCTACAAAAGCCAGAAAGATCTTCAAGAATGAGACAGTGGATTACTGCAAATTCAACCAAATAGTAGCCCCAATTACAGATGTTGTCCACATGTGGCATCTTTGCTACAATAGATCAACAGGGCTTGGACACACGGTATGTAGCTATTAATATAGATAATGTGTTTTTTTATTCTGATGAGAAAGAAAAATCAGAAATAATTCATAATCACTTTGGACAGACAAGAGAATGCGTTTATGATCTTTTCTCGGGACTGTATTAACTGTCCCACCCGTGTCATAAGTAAGATGGCAGTAGTGCGTCTGGGAATGGGCACAGCAGGGTCAGAGGGCACAAGTGAGCTGTACACGCAGGTGGCTTAGATCCCTGTGTTTTTCATGGATGAACTGGTGTCTCTCCCTCAGCCACATGGGGGGTTCTCTCATGACTACCTGACAATGGAGGGTAAAGGCTAGTTTGGTTCACGGACGGCTCAGCTCAGTGTGTAGGTGCAAGCTGGAAATCCTCACCATGGGCAGAGCTTTGGGAGATTCACCTGTCTACCCACTTTGGGTGGCAGTGGCCTGAGATTAGAATATTTATGGACTCATAGACAGTGGTGACTGCTTGGCTGGTGGGTCAGGGCCTGGAAAGAGAGAGATGAGAAGATGGAGGACAAGGAGGTCTGAGGAAGAGGAGCCACTGAAGGAGGGGATACCCACTGAGGATGGCTGCCAGCCTCCAGGATGCAGGGTATGCCCTAAATCCACAACCATGAGATGTAGATGCAGAAGTGTGAAGGTTCAGGATAACTGTGCAGGGCCATCCAGCCCAAAGCTCCCTGTGGCATTAGCTGAGGCTATTTTGTGACTGAGCACAGTCCTGATTCCTTCGTTCCCCCACAGGCATGATGTGGAGAGCACTCCCTGGTAAACCACCTGCATGCCAACCAATGGAAAGAACTCAGGATTTTAGGAACCTAAAGTGGAAGTAGTAGTGGCCTCACTTTCCATCATTCCCAGGGACTTACCTGGTGAATTAGTGGTTTTGGGCCCCATAACTCTGGGTTCTGTGGTTCAGAAGTCCTGGATCCCAGAGGGGAAATGCATCCACTGCAGGACATAGCAAGCATCCCACCGAACCTCAGACTGGCTACTGCAGTCTTCCCACGCCAGGAGAGGAGTCACCATCCAAGTTGGAGTATCTGACCCTGATCACCAAGAGGGAGGAGGGCTGCTGTCACAACACAGGGGCAGGAAAGCATGTGTGGCACCAGGTGATCTGCTTGGACGCCTCCTGACACCTCTTGCCCAACCTCAACGGTAAAGAGACAAGAACCACATCCATGGCTCAAAGGTGCATGGTGACTAAGTGTCCAAGCTACTCAAGATGAGCCACCTAACCCAGCAGAGGCACTAACTAGGGTAGGGAATCTCGAATGGGTAGCAGAGGAGGGGAAGATGAGAACCAGTACACCCCAAGACCAGCTGCAGTGACAATAGTTGTAATTTGTACCACTAACTTTTGTCTTAAAAGAGTCTCCCACTCTTAAGGGAAAGAGCTCCTTAGTGTCTTGGGGGCACTGCTCCCAGGATGTGGTGGCCTGCAGAGGATGCACAGGGCACCGCCCAGATCTCACCTCCGAGCCTCAGGCTCTCACTCCCTGTGTTGGAGGCTGAATGGTCTCATCTGAGTCCCTCCCCAGGACTTGCCCTGAAGTGAGCCATGTGGACCAAGGCCACATCCCCCTGTCCCGGGCAGCTGACATTCACTGACGGACCATGCAGAAGTGTTAAGTCCTGTCCCTCTCACCCCAATTCAGGACAACTCTACAGGGCCAGCCTCAGGGCTCCCAGTGGGATAAACTGAGACCTTTCTCATGGCTGCATCACTGCTGAGCCTCTTCCATTGCCTGATCCAGCCCCCTTCACACCCCCTCGATGGCATTCCCTCCTAAACCACCTGCAAGCAACCACCATCTCGGATTTTGCTTCCTGGAGACCCCACCTGAGACAATTGCCATGTGTGTTTTCCTAACTGGCATTTTTATTTGCAAGCTGCAGCCCACTTTCAGTCTGGCAGGCAGGCTGGTGTAAGCTAAGTCAAAATGGAAACTGACAAAGGGAAGGAGCTGTTGTTGGGCTTGTCCCCTAATAATTCTGTAGCCAAGTCTTGCATGAGCCATAGCATAGGCCCTGTCTGTCCTCAAAGTGCAAGATCAGTGCTTGTCCTAGTGGGGCCCAAGGGCCACTCACACTCTGACATGGAGAACATCCAGTTCTATACCCACTTCTATCTTTCTCCTGACCTCACGTCTGCCCCCTGGCATGTCAGGGCTGTATTAAGGGGCAGTGGGAAGGGACAGAAAAGACAATCCAAGAAACAGCAGCAATCAGAAGTTACCAAGACGAGCGCTAATCGGCTGCATCAGGTATGAAGTTCAAGCTCCTTGCAAATGTTTTTCCATCATCTCATGAGCCCCCATGAGTGGGACCCCCGAGGAAATCCAACAGCAGACTTCTGTCCCAGAGCCCTCCACCTCTGGAAATCACAGTGGAACATCAGCCCTCCTTGTGCTGAGGAATGTATCAGACCTGAAACCTAAAAGCCTTTTCATGTGAACCAAACCTCTTCTCTGCACCCTAATGATGCCAGGCGCTGATTGCATCGCTCTCAGCCGGCTCCCCCACCCCCTGTCTGCAGGAGCTTTGTGGGGAGGTGGCTGCTTGATGTCTCGGAAGAGCTGGGTATTTAATGGCCTCACGTCTGGGTTTCCACTGGCCTCCTCTGGGTGCTGGGTTTTCTTTAGGAGTCTTCGGAGAGCCCCGAACGGTGATGGTTCATCAGCTTTGCTAGACCTTTCTTACCCCTGAACTCTGCACGTGCTCTGATTCAATCAAAGAGGCCACTTCATTTCCTCCCATTGCTCCCACCTCCTCAGGCTCATCTCTCTCTAGCTGCCTAACTCCTCTTTTGGGCTTAGCAAATGCAGAGATGAACTTGGGGATTAAATGTGGCGGCAACTTGTTTTCATTTTTCCATTTTTAATTTCAGGCTCACTTCATTGAATTGCAAAGGGAAACATCCATGTGACAGGAACAGAGCGGCTTTAAGATTGGAAAAGGAATGTGAAATTCAAATTCTTACAGCTTCTTACTGACAAATGTCATGATCCACTTGGATGAAGCCAGCAGCGTTGGGAATGCGGCTCCCACCCTGCCCTCAGCTCGCCTGGCAGCAAGGACTGAAGATTTTCAGCAGGAAGGACCAGTCGTAGCCAGTCCCTGAGCTGATCAGAACCATGCTGAGAAGTTTATCCAGGGTTCCATACCCACCTTGCATGAGATTTAGAATTAAGTCGTCTTGAGCTTAGTGGTCGCTGCTTAAGGAACTGCCATTTTCTCGAGTGACTCTCTTTGTGTGTAGCTCACAGAGCAGGGAGATTTTATCCAGCTTCATGAACTCCTCTTTCCTCCTTGGCCTGGAGCTGCCATGAATCCCAGCCATCTAGTTCAACACCATGACAGTCTGCTTAACCCTTTCTCCCTGTAGAGCGACGTACTGTTTTCACACTACCTCCCTTCCCCGACCCTGGCTTGAAGCTGTTCTGCTTCAACCCACATGATGGATGTGGGTCCCATCCCTTCTTGAAAGGCACTGCTACTACCCCTGTGCTAAGGGGTATTCCCTCCATCCGGAGATACCATCCATCAGTGAGACCTGAATACTTAATACTCGAAAAGTGATATCTTCCTGGGGTGAACTCAAGTGTGCCTTGTTCCCTACCCATTACCTCTGGGGAACTGATCTTCCTGGGAAGCCAATGCTATAGCTGGGTCACCCCTCTTGTCCTGATCCCTACCAATTCCTGCTTATTTTCACGTCCCCAACAGTGCACCACTGGGGACCTTGGATTATTGCTGCCGATCCACAATTGACTCACAAAGAAATTCCACTAGGGATGGAGCTTGAAATATATGCTCCCAGCAATCTTACCCCGGCTTGTATTTTCTAGTTAGACAACAGTTCTGGTTATTATGTTATGACGTGAGGCTAATGATTCTTATATATACATCTTTTTGCCACTCCAGAACCTTTTAAAATCAGAGATCATTTCACATGAAATGTGCACCTGACCCAAAAAGGCCATTGAAATGTGCCTTGGAAAATAGTAGCTTAACCTGAACAATTCAAGCAAAAGATGTCTTTGTTCCTTCTCCTCTGTGAAAGCCATAAGAATGGAGAAATTTCATGCCTGCATTTTTTGCCAGTATAATTATGAATTTAAGTTCTTGGGGATATCAATTTAACTGATGTACTGACAAATTCTGAAGGCTGAAACTCTAATGTATCTCAGAATCTAGGGATGAGAAAAATAAGTGTTTTATCTAGACATGCCCTAATTTCCCAAACCTGTGAGGTATGGAGTTAAGTTCTCACTGGGGAGACACATACAAGACCTAAAGATCCATTTCTGTCTGTTATATACTTTCCATGTGCCTCTGGTTTTGTGCAAACCCCCTGCTCCATCCAGATTACCCAACTATACAACGTCATTAGAGTGACACATAACCCTCTTGAGAAAAGGAACTAAGAAAATAGAGTTCTATGAAAGTTAAGATGTTTTATAGATATTTGTTAATGACTAAATATTTTCAGAGGGTCCATTCTAAATGGAATGGACAGTTTTTCATCCTAACTGAAATACAGAACTTTTTAGCTACCAATCTAACATTGTTTGATTGTGATTGTATTAGTTGCCTATTGCTGCTGTAACTTTACCACCAGCTGATAGGTCTCCCTGGGCTAACGTCAAGGTCTCAGTGGGGCTGTGTTCCTTCTGGAAGCCCTAGGAAAGAATCTGCTCCTTTGCCTTTTCCAGCTTCTAGAGGCCTCCCGCATTCTTTGGCTCATGGCCCCTTCCTCCATCTTCACTGCCGGTGATGGGGAGTTGAGTCTTTCTCACATATCATTATCACCTACTGAACTGCCACCCTTTCACTTATGAACACCCCTGCGACTACACCAAGCCCACCCAGACCACCCAGGATAATCTCCCCGTTTCAAGATCCTTCATCACATCTGCAAAGTCCTTTGACCATGTACAGTAACATGTGCCTCGGTTCCAGGGAGGAGGATGCGGATATCTAGGGGGAGGAGGGCATTATTCTGCCTACAGCAGTGGTACTGAAGCCTAAACAATTTTAAAGATTCTTTCTTAACTATTTTCATCAGTTCACTACATCAGAAGTTAGCTCCTGAAGAAGTTTCACCGATTGGCTGGGGCGACTGTGGAAGACCCTGGCTTGCCTACGCCATTGCATTGCTTAGTCACGACTCATCCAGTTTCTCGAGGAAAGAGTAATGTGTTTTGGACCTGAGACATAAATGACTACATACATTCCCCTTGTCGCCTTCACTTTGCCAATTCTCCATTTTATTAAATTCTATAGAGACTCTAGCATATTGTGCTTGGAAACTGGCCACTCCCTAGAATACTGCCAATTTGGGGTTAGGTGAGAAAGATTATGACATGGTTGCTTGAAATAGTGCAGTTTGATTGAAGGTGTATTACAGCATCCTCAGCAGGTAATATGAAAAAGTAGATTTTTTAAAAAAAAGCATTTGTTTAGAGTTTTGCATAAAATGAGTGGACCCCTCCCTGCATTGCTCTCGCATGGTGAGTCTCCTCATTTTGGCCACTGTTGTTGTGTTTCTATCTATTTGCAACACTCTGCTCGCACCAGCTGACGCGATGCAGCCAGCAGCTGCCCCTATGTGTTAGAAATGTTCTGTAGCCTAACCATGGAGAATCAGGACTTAATTCATTTACCCTGGCTCCTCCACGCCTCTCCCTGCCAGCACAGCTGTGGCATCGCTCCTCCATCTCGAAACCTGGCGGCCGTCCCGGCTGGAAACTACCTGCCAACACTTTTCTGAAGACCAGCCAGAGCAGGGAAGAACAGGAGGGCAGGGAGCTGAGCAGGGAGGGAAGAGAAGAAACAAATCTAATTGCATTGGCTCCCACCCCCGCCCCCCGCCCCCTTCAGATCTGTGTGCTTGCAGAGGTGATGACATCCTCGCATTCACCAGCCCTCACTGATCTTGCTTGTAAACGTCCTGTTTAGCTGTGAGCATACTTTCCTGAGGTTTGAGCTTCTAGAATTACCCTAATCTTTCTCTTCCCTTTGCAGTTATGCAGAACCAGGAACACCCCATTGACTAGAATAATGGCCTCCTGGGTGGAAGAGTGGTGGGTTGATGTTCTATGTCTCTTTACCCTTATATGATTCATTACATGACATACCTTCTTGTCACCTTCATAATGAGCTACAACACTGCCTGCCCAACTTTTCTAGGACGAGGACCTCTTGTTAATGCCAAATTTTACAGCCTTCCCGCATGATAGTACTTGTACTTTAAGTATCAGTTGATTTTTAAAAATGTGTGATAAAAAGCATCTGAGTTCAATAAGCTTTTGGATTAATTTGTATTTTATTAATCCTAACGGTATCTAATTATATTAAAAACCCAGTGAGGACAGGGACACTGCAGCACTCTGTAAATATAAGTGGGATGAATAAAGACGGTGCTTGTGGTGAATATGAATTCATGGGCCTCTTTACAATAACTGACACCCTAGGGAGGGAGTGGCTCACAGGAGGGGGCACCGATGGAGATAAACGAAGGCCAAACTTGCCCAGTTTTGTGTGTGCAGGGCTGTGTGAGCAGCCCCATGAGCTCTTTCCAAGCATGTGTGTGCCCTGGGGGAAGATCGGTGTTTAGAACAGCCCACCCACAGGAAACCACATTGCTGAAATCCCTCTTTTCATGGTTCAGAATCTGTAAAACAAGGAAAGCTACCCTGTAGGCTGGGACTTCAGTTATATCCCTTTGGTTCATATTACAAACCTTACAAGGAAAAGTGACCTCCTAGCAGCTATAGCTGAGAGGAGAAATGAAGTAGACAGGGCACTAGCCAGGACAGGCAGCTCTAGCCCACAAAAGGGGCCTCCCCGGGGGAGAGTGATTTCCAGTTCTCTGCTCCCCCACAGACACATTGGGGACCAAAGAAGAGGTGTGTGAAGAGTGGGCTGGTTAGAAACACAGGTGATAATCAAAGGATTTAGAAGCCAGAGGGGCCTGGGTGCCAGTGCATCAGAATGGAAAGGAGCCAGAGCTCTTAAAAAGGGCCTGGAGCCACTCCTCTCCTGGCTACCAAGGGGTGGGCATTAACTCTTTGGTTGCTGGATCAAGGGAAGGTGAGTGCTCCCCAGTGGTCGGGGTGGTCATGCAGGGACTTGATGCAAAGGCAACTTCGCAGCCAGTAAGGAAGCATTTCAATATTTAACAACTGGAAGAGCTATACCCCTGCATATTGGCAGCTGAAATCTGTAATCAAGAACTCTGAAGTGGCTCATAGAGGATTTTGGAGCCATGGGGAGAAAATATTGATGGAATCCTGCTCCTTCGTTTTCTCTCGCTATTGCTGTAACTAGTTAAAATTTCGGCTCTCTTGTCCTGAGAGAATGATCCTCTAGATGAAAGGTGGAAAGGGAGATTCCTGTGTGCTGAGTGCCTACTGTGTGCCAGCCCCGAGCTTCGACTTTTACAAACTGCCTGGGTGGGTGTTTATGGCTCCCATCTTACAGAGGAACAGCCTAAGGCCCCTGGTCACACATCTAGTAAAGTATGGATCCAAACTCCACCCAAATCTACCTGACGCCTGAGCCCGTGCCCTCTTCCTATCACATCGCACTACAGTTTTGAAGGTTTTCTTGTAAACCTGTTGGTGATACAGTTCTCCAGGTAGGCATTCGTGCCATGAATTTTGTCACACAGGTCCACTATATTCTGTTTAACCGCCCCCCCCCATCAGTCTTCTTATGTAACAATAGTTTCACTTTGTTTCCATTTATTAGCTCAACTAGTAACTCATTAATGAACCTAATCACATTGAGGTTATCACTTTCAGTGGAGCAAGGAGCGAAGCTGCATTTAACTTACCTGAAGTACATGTTTATTGTCTACAACAAGGCCTTTGGGCTTTACCCTTTTTACATAGGCCTCTTTATTATCAAATAAGATATAGCTCAATTAAAAACACATGCATGTGTACATATGCATAAACATTCCCCCAGAGATAACAGTTTCAGTAATTATAAAAGATTTCCTTGGATCTTCATCTAAAGCCTTTTCCATGGAAATCAATTTCATGGACGTGTTAATGTGCGCACGTGCTGCACAATAGAGGTTATGTCTTTTCATGAAACATTTCCAACCCTCATTACCCCTCGGCCTTTTTATCTTCTACCCTTTGTTAATAACGGATATTCTAAATACCCATCAAACACAGATCAATAATGATAAATGTTCATTACCAATTAATTTTACGCAACATCTGACACGTGCTAGATTGCTCAATGGTGGGGCAGTAGGGAAAGTCTTTCTAGTGAGGAGGGAGGGTTGGTGGAGCAAAATGCCTTTGTTTCCAACCCCAGCGCTCCTGTTTCTTCCCAGCGTGTGCTTGGCCTGCTCATGGGATGTGTCCGGATGTCATCCTCCATAGTGAAAAGGCACACAGCCATGATCTCCTCTCTGGACTGTGTATGGAAACTACGTGACTGAAAATGAGCTTTGAACAGGTAAAATGCACTCTTCATGCACAAAGACAAAGGTTGTAACTGTTCTATTCCTTTGGGCCCAAGCAAGGAGAAGAATAGACTATTGCTCCTATTTTAGTATTCAACTCAGTAGCTGATGGATTTGATTTCTTTTACCCAGGGCAAAGATTTTAAACTTTGTAGGACCTAGATGGGAAGTATCTTCTCTAGACTTCTTATGCACACATAACTCTTCAGTTCTTCCTCAGATTCATCAGGCATAATTAGTTTTCAAAGATATCTCTACTGTCCTGCCTCAGTGCCATCTCTTTTTAATGGAACTTTATTTTAAAAATGTATCATGCAATTTTTAAGACAGTTAAAAGAGGATAAGGAGAAATATAACATATACCTATGCATCTCACACTCAGCTCAAGAAATACAACATTGGAAGCATAGTTAAATCCACTTTATGCTCAATGCTTTCTTCATAGAGCCTATTACTTCCCAGAAATTAAAGGCCTGGGCTCTTGGCTCTGCTCATTTTTGTAAGGTTCTGGAAATGCCCCTTATGTCTCTGATCTCTGTGTTGTCAAAGTCAGATTGACCACGTGATTTTCCAGGCTGTGGGTTAGCCATGTAATGTTTGGAACTTGGCTATGAGTGCTGTGCACTTTTCCTGGGGCTTTGTCATCAGATGGAAGTACACACAGTTTCCCAGATGTTCAATGAGAGGGCTCAACCTCCCTGACCATAGTTCTGCGTTATTATCTACTCGAGGGGCCAGGGGCACCTGGCTAAGCTCTCTGAACTTGAAGAGGACTAGACTTATCAAGGAGGAAGGGGTGTCACTGCCTCTTGGAGCCCCCTACAGTGACCTGTGCTGGCAGGGTGACCTCCTCTGGGGCTGGGGCTGGGGTTGGAGGCAGGTCCAGTTGCCCTTCCACTTGGCCTCCTCTGAGCCTCACCTGAGTTCTGAGATGGCCTCATGGGTCATTTTTAGTGAATAGAGAACTCAGAATATTACGTTTATTTTGTAGGCATCACTCTTGGCTAAAAATAACATTTAAGGCCCAAGGGTTTTAAAGATAAGAAAAATATGCAGAAAACTCAAGGAGTCATTTGCCCTGTTGCTCCTGCATATTGCAGCCAAAGAAACACATTCCCGCATTTATTTATGTTGCAGACCAGTCATTTTTCCTTACACAGGAATCTTATTAAAACAATAAATCAATGTTAACCTGGGTTTTAAATTGGCCCAATATGTTTGGAGAACTTGCTGGTTTAATTTTGCTATTTTTCATTTTTCAATTAACTAATTTAGCTTTCCCAGTTGGGACACCACAAACCTTAACATATGGATTTATCTTGAAACCAGAAAGCCCTAACATACATCGCCACTAAAACAAAGAGGAAAACTCAATGTTTTGTCCTATAACAAGACAGCAAAAAAGCACAGGTCCAGAAAATATCTATCCTGATCATTACAAACTACCTAAGCCTGAGCTCCGGGAAGGCTCAACTACAAATCCTCCTGAATATTCTGTTCTGAATTTCTTCTACATCTCCTTTGACTGAAAGTCTCCAGGGTATCTCTGTTGTAGACTGAATGTTTCTGTCCCTCCCTATCCCCAAATTAATATGTTGAAGCCCTAATCTCCAATGTGACTGTATTTGGAGAAAGGGCCTTTACAGAATTAACTAAGGTTAAATGATGTCATAGAGTGGAGCTCTAATCCAATAGGATTAGTGTCCTTAAGAGACACCAGAAAACTCGTTCACTCTTTCTGAGCACACAAGAAGAGGTCATATGAGCATACCGTGAGATCGTGGTCACCTACAAGCCAAGAGAAGAAGCCTCAGAATGAAACTTACCTGCTGGCACTTTGATCTTGGACTTCACGTCCTCCAGAACTGAGAAAATAAATTTTGGTTGTTTAAGCCACACAGTCTATGGTATTTTCTTATGGCAGCCCAAGCAGACTAAGCCAATTTCCCAGTCACGTTCCCCAGGAACACTGTCACAATTGCTGGTATCCTGCCACCCCCTGGGAATGCTTGGTGTCCCAGCATACGTGTACAACCGGACAGATCTTGGCCAGCACCTTCAGGTGATCTGTACCACCACAGCTTGGATAGGTGGCAACCCAGCCTAAGACCCCAGAATGTGATTGGGGCTCAGATACCAAGGGAAGCGTCCTTCCCCACCAACCCCAGAGGAGTACGTGTGTGTGAATGTCAGCGCTGGAAGTTTCCTCCACCTCATGGCCTCAGTGTGATTTCTCCTCCACCTTGAAGCCTGCAAATTGGGCTTGTGGGTCTGGGCCTTAGGAAAAGACAGACTCACTGAATACTATATTTTTGAGAAGCTGTTTTGTATGGTGGAAAGAACATTGGCTTTGGAGTCAGACAAAGCTGGGTTCAAATTCCATCATGTTAGTGCATTAATCAAAACAGTATAAGCAAGGCCTTCACTGGCTCATGTAGCTGAACAATCCAGGCATGTGTTTGGCTTTTGGGCACAGCCACATCCAGGTACGCAGAGGATGCCATTGGAAGTCTGACTCTGTCTTTCTGCTCTGATTATTTCTCTATTGGCCTCATTCTAAGGACAAGTCTTCCTCAGCAACTCCAGACTCGCATGGTCCTTGCACTAATGAACAGAGGAAGGAGAGAGTCTTTTTGCCAAGAGTTGCAATAAAGGTCTCAGTGAAGTTGCTGATTGGTCAGTTCTGAGTCACATGTATACTCCTGAGGGAGGTTAGGGTGGGACAGAGGGAGGAATCAGCCACATTTGAACTCAGGAAAGATGGCGCTGCTACTTAAAAAGGATAAGGGGATGCTGGGCAGGAGGAAGCAATAGGTGTCCACATAGACACTAAAGGGCTCTGTGACTCTGGGCAAGTTATTTAACCTCTCTGATCTTTAAGTTACCCCTTTGTAGCATGGCTATACCAGTATCTACCACTGTCAAAGTTGTCACCCTCCTTTCTTTTCCTGCCCTGGCCCTCTCCTTGAGGCCCGTGGAAGCTCCAGGGGTCTGGATGGTATGAAGGTGTTACCCCGTTTCAGTCTGGGGAGGGCTCAGATAGAACACACTCAATGGGGCTCCTATGTCAGGGACTGGTTCCACTGGGGAAAGGTGGCCTTGGAGCAGAGTGGGGGTTCCCTGGCTGGGCTGGATGTCCCTGGGAACATCTAGGGGGCTTGGTGGAGTCCTTTCAAAGGCAGTTCTCTGCACAGGAGAGCTTGGAACAGCCAGCAGGCACTGTCATGTTGTTCTCTGGAATTAAAACCAAGCTTCCCACTGCATACATGACTCTTCTGTAAGCCATACACAGTCCCTCTCAGACCTGTGGGGTTTCTCACCCAAACAACCACTGCACTACTCAAATTGAGCCATGTGAACTCTAAAGAATCCTAATGTAAATTTATCACCACCAATGCCTAAAAGAACCTGCTTTATCACACTGGGATCATGGACCTGCCCCGCTGGTGACAGGGTTACAACTGCCAAATTCATCTTTCCCACTGCCACCTGGTCTCCATCCCCAACCATCCTCACCCCACTCTGTGATTCCTTTATCCATGGGTTGAAAGAGTGTGGTCACCTGTACCCTCAGCGCTGTCTGGATTTATCGCGAGCCAGGCAGGAGCATGTGACCATCCGCCAACCCTGTTCATGCCCAATGAAAGGTTTGGCATCTCAATAGCCCACTTTTGCCCTGATGCTGCATTTTTAAAGGTCACCCACAGATTCTGAGGAAATCCAAGAGAGGCTAAATAAAGAAGTATCATTTAATAGATTTTTTTGAGTCTTGTCACCTAGTTTCCTTGGGTGCACCTTGATTTATTCTGGGACATTGGCACAGGACCTTGTTTTGATGGCTGCTATAGTGGATATCAAAACCTCTCCTTGCATCTCCACAGAGTTTCAACAACACCTTCCCCACCTCGGTGAGTGGCTGCGGAGGTAAAATAGGTAACACCGATTAAAATGTTGTGAGCACTTTGGTGAAGTTCTCTGATCCAAAGGTGGCATTATTATTAATGGCAGTGAACGTGGTGTGTTCTCTTCTGGCAATCGTGGCTTTGTTAGAGCAGTAGATAATTCAGGGGCAATGAAAGATGATTCTGTTAATGACTTGGGGGCAAACTCAAGCTGCAGAATGGGAAAATACACTAGAAAGTGATTTCGCTGTGAGCACTTATGTGGTGTTGGGGCCATCACCTCCATCAGAGACAGCGATTTCTGGGTAAAATCGCCAAAGTTGGGGGGTTCACAAAGGCCTTGGAGTAAATGAAGATGAATAGAGCAGCACCATCAAGGGGAACCCCTACCAATGGGCCTGACTTGATCCCATTTGAGGGGTCCCGGCAGCTTCCCATTTATGTAATTTGAGTCTTTCATTTAAAATTCATTTTCTTGGGATGCATTTTCTTTTATCATGCTTAGTAATTGTAGGATTGCCGATTTTTAAACAGCTTCTTTTGATAGAACGAGGAAAAGCCTTTTATACACTGGTGAGAGTGTGAATTGGTACAACTTCTTTTAAAAGCAATTTTGCAATATCTAGCCAAATTAAAAATGCAAAAATCCTATAACACAGCAATTACATTTTAAGGAAAGATCCTGCACATACACTAACATATGCTCACAAAGGGCTATGTATATAGCTCATACTCTAACAATGGACTCAACCTAAGTCATCTTTAGCAGAGAATTGAGAAGATACTATGGCACGTCCACCATAGAATATTGTGTAATAAGTAGAATGAGCTACATGTGTATGTGAAGATTTTGAATAATCTATATGATATGTTAGATTAAAAAAAAGCAAGGTACACAACAGTGTGCATGGTATGCTTCCATTTATGTAAAAAACTGATATGTGCATGCACAGATGGTTGCTGGAAGGAAACACCAGAGATTATTAATAGATGTAGCAAGATTGGAGGTCAGGACCAAGGGAGAAGCTTACTTTTCCTTAGGTCTGCATGTCCTGTTTTATTAAAATTTTGTTCATGTATTTCTTTTTCAACTAGAGAAAAACACTGAAAAATAGAAACAAATAGACCCCTTTCAAAGGGGACCCCCATTTCCAAGGCAAAAGCTGCAGCCATGCAGGAAAGAGCAGCCCTAGTCCTGTGAAAAAGGGACCATTTGCCCTTCTAGCCAATTGCATCGTAAAGTCCACATTTGTCCACTGATTGAATGAACAGACATCAAATTTGGGTTCTGTGTGAATTCAAAGGAAGGAATTGTGGAGGGTGATGGGGAGAGGGGGACTGAGGGACACAAGCATTTTGTGAGCTGATTAGGCTGGGGGAGAGGGCAGAAAATCAGGCAGGCGGCAAGACCTGGGACACACCATCAATTCTGGAACCTCCTGAGCCTGGGAAAGTGAAGAGGGTGCATGCTGCTTCCAATATGAAACTGCCCCCTTGGTCACCTGCACTATGATTGGATGATTTATTCATTCAGATGTCTAAACTTAGAGAAAGCTTAAGAAAATACTGAACTAAATTTTTTCATTACTGCTTTATTAATGTAGTGATTTATTATTAGTGAACCCTTACATAATATCTTCATACCTTAACAATGAATTCATTCATAACAATGAATCCAGATGTAAGAAATTTAAACAAGATATTTCTTCGTTAGATTGGCAAAGCTTTAAAAGTTAGCGGGTACAAGCGTTAGCAAAAGCGTAAGAAGCAAAAGCAGGCTAATTTGTGTAACAATGGTGGGGGGATATAAATTGGCTTGATTCTTTTAGAAGACAGTTTGGCAGTATGTGTCAAGATTGAAATATGCATAGTCCCTGACACAGCAATTCCCCTTCTAGGAATTTATCTTGCAGAAATACTTGCAGATGTGCACGAAGATTATTATACAAGTATTTTATTCATTATTGTTGCCATTCAGGAACATTGGAAACAACCCAAATGCATATCAATAGCAGATTGAACAATCACGATAATTCCGTACAATGGGACACTGTGGTGGTGTAAAGAGGGAAGCAACTCTATGTATATTAACATAGATAAATGCTCATTACTGAGACCCAAGTTAAAGAAAATAAAAAGGCAAAGTGACAACACATTATGCATGTTCTTATTTCAATTTATATATACCATGAAGATCTATAATAGCATGCATTAAAAAAGTATCTGGACAAATATAAACCAAGCAATGTTTATCTCTCGGGTTATAGGAACTTTCACTGTTTTATGGCATACACTTTGTAATCTTTATTATGGCCATCTGTTATTTTTATTATCAGAGATAACAATAGTGATTTTTAAAATAACAAAAAAATTATTGGTCAGAAAAAAAGTGGTTCACACCCACTGTTAAAGACTGACACCAGAGAGGAGAGTTCATGAGGCTGTTCTTGAAGGTCAAAGTGTTCCAGATTTGTATACCAGTGACTGAATTTGGGGAAAAGAAGTTTCTTAACCACATCAGGGGTGTATGCTCTAACGTGTCAAGCCTTACCATGATGCAGCATTAAAACATATTTTTTCCATTGACTGGAGAAGCAGTAGGCTAATAGCTTATTTCCTAATAGTTTAGCTCGAAAAGCCCACAAGTTGCTTTAAGATGCTTACATTAGCACAATTTAGAAAGTGGCAAGCCTCTTTATAGGGTACATTAATATTCAGAAGAAGAAGGAGAAGGAGAAGAACATTTGGAAGCATTTAGAAGCTCTATTGAGGAAGTATTTCTTTTCACTTTCATCATTGGAAATATACCCTACAAGCCTCAGGCTAGAAGAAGGTGCTTATAGATTCTTTCATGCCTCCTCTTTTCTTTTTAATTTTTCAGGCACCAAGGTTTTCATGAATCTGTGCAACTTCTAAAACTGCCGGACGACAGTGGAAAAGACTCTACTCTTATAGAATGGTTTATGGTGCCCTCTCTTGGATCTCCTTTTAAACTCCCAGGCTGTGCATGACCTTGGCTGCTCTAGGGTGACCCTAGGAAAAATGGCCAGAAATGTGTTTCCACTCAGCTAATCACCTGTTTGGGTTGGGTTGGGATATAAGGGGTGGGGATTCCCATTCGCACTCTTGTCTGGCCAGTCCAGGGTGCTGAAAGAAACAGAGGTGGTGATCCATTTCAGCGGCCCCATTTCCAGAGAGCAGTTACAGGCTGGAGGTGAAATGGCGTGTTGGCTGCAGCCTGGTACAGGTAGTGAAACCCAGATCTCCTGACTGCTAATCTAGTGCTCTCTCCCAACCCCACTTTGCTCTTTCCATGGCTTGTAATGAAAGTTGTTCAAATGAAGATTCATGTCTTTACTTTACTGGAATGTCTCAGGTGTTTGATTTGAATGATGAGATGCATAGTTGCCTCTCGGCTCAGGCAGTCTAGCAAATCTTCTCATTAACATATTCGGCTCAGTCTGCGCCCATCAAGCTCTGGCCTCCTTCCTGGAATAAGTCACGGCTTTACCTCTAGGGGCTGCCTGGGCCTCCTGCCCCTTCAGTGCTGCCA
This sequence comes from Cheirogaleus major, assembly GCA_963574435.1. Lineage (NCBI taxonomy): Eukaryota > Metazoa > Chordata > Mammalia > Primates > Cheirogaleidae > Cheirogaleus > Cheirogaleus major. The sequence continues at coordinate 17,025 of CAUYPO010110616.1, forward strand.
GCAGTGGCCTGGATCACAGGGCCATCACGTCACTGCACTTCAGTCTTCAACCTGGGAGATGAAACCTGAACTGCTCTTGGGGTCAAGGGACCAGCTTCGTGGAGAACAGCAGGCTCTGTCACTGGGAACTGAGCTGCCACATCAGAGCCTCGAGGTGAGGACCAGAGTGGCCTGAGCATTAGAGGTCAAAGGCTTGAGGCCTGGGGGTCTTTGCCCTCAGAGATGGCAAGGTGGAGGGCTTTACACTTCCAGTCCCAGACTCTGGCTTATGAATGCCATCGATTTGAAAGAGTGTGTGAGAGAAGTCACAACACCTCAGGTCATTACAAAAGAGCTATGTACTCGGGCTTTTCCCAAATTGAACAGCCATCCTAAAATTCATATGATATCTCTTATAACAAACTGTAAAACTGATATAAAGTGCTAAACGGTTAATATTAAAAACACATTTTTATCTGTTAAGCTAGATGAAAGAACGAATCTGTTTTCTAGGCTATCTTTAGTATTATTATAAAATTGTTGATATATGAAGAGATGATCAAAGAGTATACAGCTAATAAAGTAAACAAAAAAGAATTTGAGAGGTATGGCAGGTTGCTAATATATGATGTTGTTTTTCTGGATGTTGTAATGTTTGTGGTATTTTGTCACAAGTCCAGGTTTTTAATTTGTTGTGCTTTCTTTTCTCATTCTAAACAAATATTCATTTTGGTACCTAACTTGGATCTCTTTTTTTTTTTAAAGAGGGACCCCAAGTTGCATAAGTCTTGCATCCCCCACAAGATCTGAATCAGCTTTTGTATGCCCATGCTGCTCTGGCTCCTGACTGCATATGTGTGCCCAGTACTGGCATCATCAACATTGTCATTGTGCACATTGTCATTATTTCCCTCTGCAAGGGTCTGTGGTTTGCAAGGGACTATTGCTTCTGAGTTTTCAAAGAGCTGTCACATCTATTATCCTGGATCCAATTCAGAGACCATGGACGGACTTGTAACATCTCCTAGTTACTTAAACTCTGTGTGCCTTAGTGTTCTCATCTGTAAAATAGGGACAATCCTGGTACCTATTTTATAGGGTTGCTACGAGGGTTAAATGGGTGCTTAGAACTGTGCCTGGAACTGTGCAGGAACTGAGTAGGAGCTTGCTATTATTTTGTTTTATTCTCTGCCTGTATCTACATGCACGTCACAATATGCAGTAGAACAAGATCACACTTTCTTTGCCCTCTCCTCCATCCTCACCTCACTATAATTATATTGGGAGTTGGGGGGAAAAGGGGGATTGGTAGTGGTAAGACTCGTGATAACAGGTGGCAAAATCTTTGTCATATAGAAAGTCAACAGGTAAAGTAAAAATGCTTAACTCAAGAAATCACAGTAGAAACATATTATCTAGAAATATAGAGATAAATACTAGAAGAAACAGCTAAAAGATTTTAAAGTTATGGCCTCTGAGGAGGTAAGAAGGAATGGAGCTGGAAATTGCTGGGGTTTTTTTTTTTCCAATTAATTTTTTTAATTGCAAGTAAATTGTATATATTGTGTACATGTTGTTTTCAAATATATATACATTGTGAAATGACTAAATCTAGCTCAGAAATTAGGGTTTCATCATAAGCTTTGACACTTTTAACTATGTGCATGTGTAACTTTGATTCTTAAACATTTTGAAATATTTTTAAAATGCTACAAACACAAATATTCATCTAAAAATACCCTTTCAAAGAATTCTTTTGATGGGTAGAACTGGGTTTTTTCCCCCCAGTGTGATAACGATGTTCTTGGTTACTCTTTGCAGTCATTTTAATAAGAAAAATTAATAAGCAGCAAATTGCAACAAAAAGAAGAGAGTTTGTTTAGGTAAATTATAAGTAAGCTTTCCCTTGTGGAAATCTTTGCTTAATTGGGCTGCAGCTGCTGCTAATTTATTCTATTCACTGTATCTCATTTTGGTCTTGCATGCAGTATTCTTGTGTGTTTGTGTTTTAAACATCACACAATTTGAGGCTTTCATTTGATGGCATGAATTTGGATACAACCGGAGGGGCTCATAAGAGGCTTATCCTAAAGAAGAATTTACTTTTTTGTTAATAGTTTTGTGCTGTACACCTGGGAGCTACTGAATGTAATTGGAGTGCAGCTGGGAGGAACTAGGTTTGGGGTCACTATGTGATCATATTTGATCTTACTTTCTCATTATAGTGTTTTCTCAGTTCATTCATTCCCCCCCACCCCCATTCAGTATTTAACGTGCTGTGTGAGTGCGGGGAGAGCAGGGATGAAGGAAGCTCTGATTGGCTGGTTAGTACGTACATTGCTTCACTGAGCACTGAGATCAATGCATGAGCCTCTATAAAAGGCAGAATCCCAGGCAAAGATTGGAGAGGCAGTTGGCTTTTTTAGTTTGAAAACTGGAGAATACCATCTGGGCATATTTTTCTTGTGCCTAGGAGTATTTCTGCTGGGTCTGCTGGACACCGATTGCATTTCATTATCCTCTAACAAGTGGCATCAGTCATCGTTCCATTTCTCTGTGTCTCACAGGAAGGGACAATGAACAAAACATTGTTGTTGATTTTTTCAGTCTAGGTACAAGGGGCAGATTTCATTTCATTACTGAATCGCAAGTTATACTCAGCCGAGATGAATCACTTGGTGAAGATTCTTACTGTTGTTTTTTTCCCCGTTCATATTTTACAGAGCCAATAGTTGACTTAAAAAAAAAAAAAAAAAGCAATTAGTGCCCAACTGCCAGCTGTTTTATAAAGCAAAACTGGGGAATTTGAGTTTGAGATCTATTAAATCATATCACAAGATTCTATTAAGTTATTCTTTCTATAAGGGACTTGCAAATGAAGTATTGAAAGTCACTTTGTTTAAAAACAAAGCAGTGTTGAACCTTGAAAACATTATGCTAAGTGAAATAAACCAGACACACAAAGACAAATATTGCATGATTCCACTTATATGAGGTCCGAAGAATAGGCAAATTCATAGAGACAAGAAGTAAAATAGTGGTTACCAAGGACGGAGAGGAGGAGAAATATGAAGTTATTGTTTAATGGGTACAAAGTTTCCATTTGGGGTGATGGAGAAGTTCTGGAGATGGATGACAGTGATAGTTGCATACCATTGTAAATGTACTTAATGCCACTAAATTGTACACTTAATGGTTAAAATGGCAAATTTTGTTATATATGTTTTACCACAATTAAAAAAACACACAAAAAGCAGTGTTTCCTGTGCGATGCCAGTACATTCCATATTATATAAGTAGACACATTATGCAACTATATAAAACTCAGTGATGTTTACTGCTCCCCCTGCCCCCCACTTATCTTTTGTTCTTCTTTCCCCCATATTGTTCCTCAACAAGAATAGGCAAAGGAAATAAAAGAACGATAAATTCAAATTTATAAACAGGGCTGATTATTGGTCCAATCCCTAGTCCTCTTGGAATGTGAGGTTTGTTACAGCCTAATCAATATTTAGGGTTAGAGATTATCAGTAGATTTCAAAATTTTACCGTTCTACATATCCTCGGTGATTGTGGATATTACATTTTGAATGTGCAGTAGCTTCGCGCTGTCTTTTCTGCTCTCCGACTGTGCTCGGCCTCCTCAACAGCTGCAGAAAGAATTTCCACAATAGCTCAGCCAAAGGGGAGCAGTGGGAATTCTGTAGGATTAGAGCTGGAATTTGGAACTCTGGCACAGACAGGGAGGATAGGATGCTGCCGATGAACACTTAGGCTATCTGTTACATAAATGTTTCCAAAGCACAGCTAACTCTTGCCTATGTTTCCTTATCACAAAATAATCTCCTTCCTGTGGTGCTAATAAGTAGGAACTGGCAGAAACTTTCCACATCGTGCAGCCGCATCCCTGAGAGGTCTGTTGGGAAGCAACCTGGTGGTCACTGAGGTGGGCACAGCTCACGTGTGCAAGTATGGAAGTCATTTGCTATTTCAGGACTGCGTATTTGCTTTATAATGATCCACAGACCATCAGAAGACAGTCAGAAGACGGGTATGTTTTATACTTTCCTCTCTTTAATATGTTTAAAATCATACCTATTACCTAGAAGACTCGACTAAATTTCAACTATTCCTATGGTTTTGTAACTTTAATATGTAAAAGTTAATGGAGAGGTCAGGCGTGGTGTAATCACGCCTATAATCCCAGAACTTTGGGAGGCTGAGGTGGGAGGATCGCTTGAGACCAGGAGTTCAAGACCAGCCTGAGCAACATAGTGAGGCCCCATCTCTACAAAAAAATAGAAAAATTAGCCGGGCATGGTGGCATACACCTGTGGTCCCAGCTACTCGGGAGGCTGAGGCAGGAGGATTGTTTGAACCCAGGAGTTTGAGGTTGCAGTGATGACGTCACTGCACTCTAGCCTGGGCAACAGAGCGAGACCCTGTGTCAAAAAAAAAAAAAAAAAAAAGAAAAAAAGTTAATGGAGAGGAAATAAGTTACTAAGTATATCTCTGTGTATATCTCTGATTAAAGCATAATTATGAAACCTTTAGCCCAGTGTCCAGTCATGCTAGGTGTCATGCTGCAGAGACCATAGCCAGTGTTGTTCAGTTTTCCACATATATATAAATATCTTGTTCTAGAGAATAAAGTAAATGCACCTAACCCAGTAATAGACTATTCTACATAAGAGAGTATTTTGAGGGGTTAGAAAAGGCTTAAAACTCAGAAGTGCATTAAATAAATTATTCTTTAAAGTAATAGACTTTACCATAAAAACCATTACTGAGCAAAAAATTTTTGAATGATTAGTATACCTAGAAAAGTTGAGAGAAAAATACAATTGTTTTCTAATGTTAAGGAATAAAACATACTCAAAACTTGGAACTAGAGAAAAGCATGACTACATACCTTTCT
>CAUYPO010110623.1:0-12990 GCA_963574435.1 Cheirogaleus major
TTTCTGTGATATCAGTTGTAATTTCTCCTTTTTCATTCTGCATTGAACTTTATAAGAGTCCTTTCTTTTCTGTTTCTCATTAATTTTGGAAGAAGTGTGTCAATTTGTTTATTTTTAACAAGAACCAACTTTTTGTTTTATCAATCACCAGTAATTTTTTTTTATTATCAATTTCATTTAGTTCTGCTCTGGTGTTTGTTATTTCTTTTATTCTGCTGAGTTTGGAGTTGGTTTGCTCATCCTTTTCCAGTTCTTTGAGACAATGCATTAGATTGTTGATTTGTGATCTTTTCGTCTTTTGGATGTATTTATGGATATCAATTTTCTTCTCAGGACTCCTTTATCTGTCTCCCACAGATTTTGATAACTTGTGTCTCCTTTATCATTTAGTTCAAAGAATCTTTTGATTTCCATCTTAATTTCCTCCTTAAGTCAATTATTGTTCAGCAGAAGATTGTTTAGTTTCCATGACTTTGTGTAGAGATGAGAGTTTCTATTGGAGTTGATTTAAAATTTTATTCCATTGTGGTATGAGAAGAAGCATGGCATAATTTCTATTTTTTAAAATTTTTTGAGACATGCTTTGTGGCCTAGGATATGGAAAATATTTGAGAATGCCCCATGAGTTGATGAGAAAAATATACATTGAGTGGGTTTTGGGTAGAATGTTCTGTAAATGTCAGTCAGGCCCATTTGTTCTAGAGTTCTCTTTAAGTCCATTGTTTCTTTGTTTATTTTCTGTTTGGAGGATCTGTCCTGTTCTGTCAGAGGAATGCTGAAATCCCCAGTTGTTACAGTGTTGCTGTTTATCATTTTGTGTAGATCAAGTACATTTGTTTTATGAATCTGAGTGTACCTGATTTAGGTGCATAAATATTTAGGACTGTTATGTCTTCTTGTTGAATTGTACCCTTTACCATTATATAGTGGCCATCTTTGTCTTTCATTACTTTGTTTATTTGAAGACTAACTTATCTGAAAATAGAACTGCTATGCCAGCTTTCTTTTGGCTTCTGTTTTCATGAAATATTTTTTCCATACCTTCACCTTGAGTCTGAATGCATACACTGGAGAAAAAAACCCTTGTTCAATAAATGGTGCTGAGAAAATTAGATAGCCACATGTAGAAGACTGAAACAGGATCTTCACCTTTTACCTCTCACAAAAATCAACTCATAGTGGATAACAGACTTAAACCTAAGACATGAACCATAAGATTTCTGGAAGAAAATGTTGGAAAATCTCTTACAGACATTGGCCTAGGCAAAGAATTTATGAAGAAGTCCCCAAAGGCAATCACAGTAACAACAAATATAAATAAATGGGACCTGATCAAATTGGAAAGCTTCTGTACAGTCAAGGAAACTATCATGAGAGCATAGTGGTATACAATAGTATGAAATAAGCTCAGAGTGTACAGCACAAGAAACAAGGCACATAATGATACATAGCATGTGTTATTTACTCAGAGTTCAAAACCAAGCAAATCAAAGCAATGCTGTAAATCAATACATAGAGTAAAATTTTAAAAATATAAGCAAGGAGATTATCACAGACATCAGGACAGTGATTATAGACAACCTACAGAATAGGAGAAAGTATCCACATAGTAAATATATGATATAGGGCTGATAACTAGAATCTATATAGAACTCAGAAAAGTCATCAGGAAAAAATCAAACAACCCAATCAAAAAGTGGGCAAAGCACATGAACAGATTCTTTTCAAAAGAAGGTAGACTAATGATCAACAAACATTTGAAAAAAATGTTCAATATCTCTAATCATCAGGGAAATGCAAATCAAAACCACAATGAGATATCATTTAACTCCAGTGAGAATGACCTTTATCAAAAAGGCTCCTAACAATAAATATTGGCATGGATGTGGAGAGAAAGTAACACTCATACACTGCTGGTGGGACTACAGACTAGTACAACCTCTGTTGAAGTTAATATGGAGATACTTCAAAAAGGTCCAAGTAAAACTACCATTTGATCCAGCAATCCCATTACTGGGCATCTACCCAAAGGAAAAAAAGACACTCTGTAAAAAATACATTAGCACTCAAATGTTTATAGCAGAACAATTCACAATTATAAAGATGTGAAAACAACCCAAGTGCCCATCAATACATGTGTGGATTAATAAAATGTGGTATATATGTATATCATGGAATACTAATCAACTACAAAAAACAATGGTGATCTAGCACCTCTTGTATTATCCTGTATAGAGCTGGAGCCCATTCTACTAAGTGAAGTATCACAAGAATGGAAAGACAAGCACCACATGTACTCACCATCAAATTGGTATTAACTGATCAACACTTATGTGAACATATAGTAGTAACATTCATTGGGGTCAGGCAGGTGGCAGGAGGGAGGAGTGGATGGGCATAGTCACATTTAGTAGGTGCAGTGTTCACCGTCTATGGATGGATATGCTTGAAGTTCTGACTTGGGTGGGACAAAGGCAATACATGGAACCTAAACATTTGTATCCCTGTAATATGCTGAGATAAAAAAATATGGGTAAAGTCTGGACTGTCAAAAGAATCTCAAAATGAGTAAATATTGTGGATGGATAAAGAAAATGTAAGCGAGATTTTGGTAGAGGAAAAATTTTTGCTGAATGTTTCTTCAAAACAAACACTAAGCTTGACACTCATAGCATATACATGAGTTCTGGTTTCTAAATTATTTAAAATGCCCCTTATTTTACTTGGAAAACTATTCTTTAGCTCAATTTTGTTCTATCATATGCAGTCTGATAATACTGTAGTTGGAATTATCTCTAATGTTGTAAAACTAAATGTCGATTTTTCTTTTCTGTTTTTGCCAAAGCGTCATTGGCTTTAATTACTTTTAACCTTTATGCTTTTTCAAGTGTAATTAACCAAGTGAGGGTGGTAGGGGAAATTTCTCAACATTTCTCATGTAAACTCAAATTTTAGGTTCCTTTTTGGAATAAAACGGACTCTTCATTGTTTACAAGGTTGTTCCTGAGTTGTGAAAATTCTTTCTCCATGATTTTACCCCATATTCATCTATTCAATTTTGGCTGCCAGTCAGACAGACAGAAAGTGGAAGGACACTTTTTACTTGATTCTGAAATGTTAGTAGCAGACAATAATTGCTGCAGGTCTGTCAAATAGATACATTAAATGTCTACGTTTCATGCTTAAAACAAATATTTTTAATATTTCCTTATATGAATTCAGTCTATTGTGAAAAATTCTGGCAAATATTTAATTAGTTTTTCCCCAAAGTATCTAGTTAATTAAAGTAGCATATGGTATGGGGATAGAATAGCATGACTTTTCCTCTTTTAAAAAATAGTGGCTTTGTTGAAGTGATATTAGCAAGATGGCTGAATAGAAGGTCCACTGCTCATATTACCCCACAACAACAAGAATTCTGCATTCATGCACAGATAAAAGTCTCTTTGTAGGAGTGTTGGGATTCAGATGGGAGGTTTTGAAACTCCTGTTGATCCCAAGACTTGGAGGGCCGTTTTGAGTATACAAACTCATACCCAAGTGTCAGAGCTGCTGTTTCTGCTTCTTCATTAAAACCTGGAAACAGCCCTATTCCTTGAAGAGCTCGGCTAGAGCTGTGTTTGGCCTTGAGCCTGCTACCAAAACCATCTACCAAGGGGTCCCAGAGGAGTTATACATAATAGTGCCTCAGCAGAAAGGCTCATCTGCTTGCCAATATTGGTCTCAGCAGTGGACTTGAAAATTATCATGTAACTTGGCTCTAGTCCCCCTCAGCTGTGGTTCAAGTTAGCACTGCTTGAATGAGGACCCAGAGGGAGACACCCATCAGTGCCACGGGGATAGGCTTGCCAGCCTCTGTCCCAAAGCAGGTTCTGAAGGGGCCTTGCCTTAGCTCCAGCCAGGAAGCTAGCCTACCTATGCAGAAAACTGCTGATGAGACACACCCATCTAAAGCTCTATGATAGGCATGCTAGGCTCTGTCCTACAGCAGATCCTGAAGGATTCCCTGTCTCAGCTCTGGCCCCTTTCCACTGGAGGGAAGTATGGGAAGCAGACAGGGAAGTATGACACCTGTGCAGGGAGCTGCTTGGAGTCTTGCACATTCAAACCTCCATAACAGGCTTGCCAAACAACTCCACAGCAGATCCTGAAGAGGCCTAGCCTCAGCTCCAGACCTGTCTTGCTGTAGTTGGAGAGTCATTCCAAAGGCACAGGGGACTCCTGGGAGACATATATCTCTGGGCCAAACAGATATACTTGCTGGCCTTCATTCTACAGCAAAGCTTAAAGGAGATCTGTTTTGGCACCATTACCCTTTTTTCAAAGACCCATAGTTACCCTGCCTGTGCAGAGAACTCCTCGGAGATACACCAGGTCAGGCTTGCCAGACTCTATCCCACGGAATTTCTGAGAATTATCCTGATTATCAGCTCTAACCTCTCTCAGCTGTGTTCATGGAGCAATCCTGCCCACATAGGAAACTGCTGAGTGTCTTCATTGGCAGATGCCACCATGTTGGGCTTGCCAACATCAGTTCTACCAAATATTTGCAGTTACCCTGAAGCTCAGTTTCAGCCCCTGCCAGCTGTGGTCTGGGAGCAGTTCTATCTAATCAGGCCCTATCAGGAGATAAACCCATTTGAGCTTCTGTGCCAGGTTTGCCAAGCCAAGGTTTGTCCCTATAATGGATCCTCAAACAGCCCTGAATCTTGGTCCTTGCCCCTCTTGTCTGCAAACTAAGAGCAATTCTGCCCCTCTGGAGACTCAGAAAGAACCACATCCAGTAGTGCTTCTGCATGGGGACCCAGAAGGAAACATGTCCAATCTTGCCCCTGCAGGCTGATTCTCTGACCTCAGGCACATTGTGGATCTTGAAAGTACCCCATGAATTAGCTCCAGCCCCTTTCAACTGTAGCCTGAAAAAAGGCCAATCTACTCAGGAGCCCACTAGGGATACATGACCACTCCCTGAAGACAGGCCTGAAGATCGCTGTGTTGGCTAGGGACCTGAAACAACCTTGTGTCTTGGTTCCAGCTCATCTAAGCCATGAAGTGGAGCAGTAATAACAGCCAAGAAACCAATTGAATGACCCAACAGGAGCCTTTACAGAGACCTAAAGGAAGCCACACCCCCACTGCCTATGAATCCTAAAGAGGACCCTCATCTCAGCACCAGTTCCACAGAAAAAGGTCTTGGAGACAGTGTAGTCCATACAGGGGCCAGATAGAACCCACACCCCTCAGGGTCCATGGGAATAGGCCTGCCAACTATAGTCTCCACTGTGGAGCCTGCATCAGCCACAATACCCAGATTCAACACAACCCAATTGTGATCCCAGAGGCAATCCCATTGGCCCAGAGATCTTACAGGAAAATACTTCAACTTCCTGAAACCAGTCTATAAGTCTGAATGAGGGATTTACTCCTTCAAATGCACAGATACCAATACAAGGCTACATGGACAACAAAGAATAAGGCAAATGTGAAACTACCAAAGAAAACTAATTAAGTTTCAATAATTGACCCCCAAAAAATGGAGATCCATGAATTGCCTGAAAAATAATTCAAAGTAATCATTTTAAGGAAGCTCAATGAGATGCAAGAAACTGCAGATAGATAACTAAATAAAATTAAGAAAATAATTCATGAAGAAAACAATATGTTTAATAAAGAAATAGAAACCACACAAAAAAATCAAACAGAAATCCAGGAGCTGAATAATATGAAAGAACTGAAAGATTCAATATAGAGTTTCAACAACAGATTCAATCATGCAGAAGAAAAAAATCAGTTAACTCAAAGATGGGTTTATTTGAAATTAGCCAGTTAGAGGAACAAAAAGACAAGAAATGAAACAGAGTAACAAAGCATAAAGGCTCTATGGGGCATCACCAAATGTACAATTATACTAATAAGGTAGTACCTGAAGGAGAAGAGAAAGACAAAAGGATAAAGAGCTCATTTAAAGAAATACTTCCTGAAAACTTCTCAAATCTTAGGAGGCATATGGACATCCAGATTTAGGAAGCCCAAGGGATCCCATGCAAGATCAGTTCAAAAAAGAATACTCTGAGACATCTGATAATCAAATTGTTAGAATTTGGTTGGGTATGGTGGCTTATTTCTGTAATCCTAGCACTCTGGGAGGCCAAGGAGGGAGGATGGTTTGAGGTCAGGAGTTTGAGACCAGCCTGAGCAAGAGTGAGAGCCCGTGGCTACTGAAGAAATAGAAAACAAATTAGCTAAGCAAATAAAAATATAGAAAAAAAATTTAGCTGACCATGTTGGCACATACCTGTAGTCGCAGCTACTTGGGATGCTGATGTTTGAGCTCAGGAGTTTGAGGCTGCTGTGGGCTAGGCTGACAGCATGGCACTCTAGCTTGGGTAACATAGTGAGACTTTGTCTAAAAAGAAAAATTAATAATAATTCTTAGAAGCCAAAGTCAAAGAGAATCTTGAAAGCAAGAGAGAAGAAACTCAAGGCTCATAAAGGATCTTTTGTAAGGCTATCAGGAGATTTATCAGCAGAAAGCTTGCAAGCTAGAAGGGAGTGGGAAGACATATTCAAAGTGCCAAAAAGAAAAAAGTCACCAACCAAGAGCACTACATCCTGCAAAACTGTCCTTCAGAAATAAAGGAAAAATAAAGACATTTGAAGCCAAAACAAATCTAAGGGAGTTCATCACCATAAGACTGGCATGACAAGAAATGCTAAAGTAAGTTCTTTGAGTTGAAACAAAAGACAGATAAGTAACAATATGAAATATATGAAAGTATAAAACTCACTATTAAAGATAAATAGTCAAATTCAGAATACTCTACTACTGTAAAGGGGTGCATAAAACACTCTTAACTCTAGTATAAGTGTTAAAAGACAAATGTATCAAAACTACTACAGAGTTAAATAGAAGAAATAACACCTGGTATTCAATAGATCAGTACAGTGACCGTAATCAACAATAATCTACTGCACATTTCAAAATAGCTAGAAGAGAACAATTCAAATGTTCCTAGCATAAAGAAAAGATCAATATTTAAGATAATGGATATCCCAATCACTATGATTGGATTATACAAATGTATCAAATTATCACACATCCTGCCAAATATGTACATTGGTTATGTATAAGTTAAAAAAAAGAAAAAAGAAAAACAACTATAGCTATAGATTGGTTAATAGATACACAATATAAACAGATATAAATATGACATAAATAGCACAAAATGTTTGGGGGAAAAGTAAACTTGTACAATTTTTGTATGTGGTGGAAATAAAGGCACTATCAACTTAAATTAGGACATTGTAACTTAGGATATTTTGCATAATTCTCATGGTAACCACAAAGGAATAAAACCTCTAGTAGATACACAAAAATAAAGGAAAAGAAATCAAAGCCTATCAGTACAAAAATAAAACAAATCACCAAGAAAGACAGCAAGATTGGAACATATGAAACAACTATTAATGTAAAACAATAAGTAAAAAATTAATAAAAAGACAGTAGCAAGTCCTTACCTACCAATACTTACTTTGAATGTAAATGGATTAAATTCACCAAACAAAAGATACAGAATAGCTAAAATAAATTTAAAGAAATCAATATCCAACAATATGCTGCCTACACGAGACTCATTTTATCGTTAAATTATATAGAGATTGAAAGTGAAAGATGGAAAAAGATATTCTAAGCAAACAGAGAGGTAGTACCTATACTTATATCAGTCAAAAACTGTAAGGAAAGACAAAGAAAGTCATTATATTATGATAAAGGTGTCAACTCATCAAGAGCTTAAAACAATTATAAAGATGTATACATCCAAAAATGAAGTTCTTAAATATGTAACACAAATATTAACAGATATCAAAGGAGAGTTAGACTTTGATACAATAATATAGGGGATTTCAATACTCCACTTTCAACAATAGACAGATCAAGCAGATAGAAAATCAATAGGGAAATAGTGAGCTTAAATATCACTTCAGACCAAATGAACCTAACATCCATATATAAAACGTTCCATCCAATAGTCACAAAATGCACATTCTTCTGAAACCCATGAAGAACATTATCCAGAATAGACTATATGTTAGGCCATAATATAACTCTTAAGATATTTAAGAAAATTGAAATCATATCAAACATCATATCAAGTATCTTCTCTGATCATAATGAAACAAAACTAGAAAAAAATAATAGGAGGTTTTTTAAAATTCACAAATCCATGAAAGTTAAACAGCATGCTCCTGAACAACCAATGGGTCAATAAAGTAATTAAAAGGAAAATTTTTACAAATCTTGAGATAAATCAAAATCAAAACACAACATACCAAAACTTATGAGATACAGTAAAAACAGTGCTAAGAGGTAAGTTTGTAGCAAAAGATGACTACATCAGAAAAGGTGAAAGGTTTAAAAATAAAAAAAAAATTAATGTTACACTTCAAGAAACTGAGACAAGGAGCCTACGATCAGTAGAAGGAAGGAAATAATAAAAATAAGAACAAAAATAACTGAAATAGAGCCTAGAAAGACTATAGAAAACATCAATAAAACTAAGAGTTGGTCCTTTGTAAAGATGAACAAAATGTGCAAAACTCTAGACAGAAAAAACCTACAAAAAAAGAGAAGAATCAAATAAATAAAATCAGAAACAAAAGAGATATTATAATTGATACCACAGAAATATAAAGGATCATAAGAAGCTACTATGAACAATTTTATGCCAATAAATTGGATAAACTTAAAAAATGGAGAAATTTCTAAAAACAATGTACCAAGTCTGAATCAAAGACAAAATAAAAATTATGAACAGACCAATAAGTAAGGAGACTGAATCAATAATAAAAATATTCCCCTCAGAAATAAGTCCAGGACTAGACGGCCTCACCAAACATTTGAAAAAGAATGAACACTAATTGTTACCAAACTCATTCAAAAAGTCACAGTGTAGGGAATAACTTCCAAATTCATTTTATGAGGCCACCATTACCTTGATACCAAAACCATACAAGAATATTACAAGAAAAGAACATTACAGGCCAATAGCCCTGATGGACATTCATGCAAAAATCAACAAAATACTAGCAAGCTGAATTCAACAGCACATTAAAAGGATTATTCACCATGATCAAGTGGGTTTAATTCTTGGTATGCAAAGATGGTTCAACATACACAAATCAATAAATGTGAAATACACTGTTAACAGAATGAAAGATAAAATCCATATGATCCTCTCAATAAATGAAGAAAATAAATTTGAGAAAATTCAACATTCCTTCATGATACAAACTCTGAAAAATTTCTGTATAGAAGTAATGTATCTCCACATAATGTAAGACATATGAAAAACCCAGAGGTAACATCATACTCAATGGTGAAAAGTTGAAAGTTTTTTCTTTAAGACCAGAAACAAGACAAGATGCCTATTTTAACAATTTGTATTTAGTATAGTAATGGAAGTTCTAGTCAGAGAAATTACACAAAGAAAAGAAATAAAAGTCATCCGTTTCAGACAGGAAGAAGTGAAATTGTCTCTGTATTCTGATGACATGATCTTATATATAGAAAACCCTAAAGACTCTGTCAAAACGAAATATGTTAGAAGTGATAAATGAATTCAATAAAGTTTCAGGGTATAAAATCAATATACAAAATTCAGTACCATTTCTTTATATCAACAATAAACTGAAAAAGAAATTTAAAAATGAATCTTGTTTACAATAGCACAAAACATGTACTTAGGAGTAAATTTAACTAAGAAAGTGAAAGATCTGTGTACTAAAAACTATAAAACATTGATGAAAGGAATTGTAGAAGATGCAAATAAATAGAAAGGTTTCGTTCATAAATTGGAAGACTATTATTACTACCTAAAGTGATCTACAGATTCAATACAATCACTATCAAAATATCAATGTAATATTTCACAGAAATAGAAAAAATTCATAAAACTCATCAGGACCACAAAACATCTCAGATAGTCAAAGCAATCTTGAGCAAAAGGAACAAAGATGGAGGTGTCACACTACCTGATATCAATCTATACTACAAAGCTATAGTAAACAAAATATAATTGCAGTGACCTAAAAACAAACACTCTGACCAATGGAAAAGGATAGAGAACCCAGAAATAAACCTAAGTATTTACAGTCAATTGATTTTCAACAAAGGTGCCAAGAATTCACAATGGAGAAAGAATAGTCTCTTCATTATATGGTTCTAGGAAAACAGGATATCTGCAAGAAGAAAAATGAAATTGGAACTTTATCTCACACTATATATAAAAATAAAGTGAAAATGGATTAAAGACTTTAACATAAAACTTGAAACTGTAAAACTAACACAAGAAAACATAGGAAATTTTAAAAGATTTTTAAAAATCAAGTAATGCTAGTATTAATAAATGGCATTATCATTGTATAAACAAAAGTTGTGATCTGGTATCCAGCAACTTTGAAGTCTCAGTGACTTATGACAGCAAAGCTCTTTAATTTTTTTATTTTTTGCTTACTTGCTATGCAGAAATATATTAGTCAGCAAAGTAACTATTCAGTAGAACTTCAGAGTCACTGAGGCACCCAGGATGATGGGGCAAAAATTATTTGTTCACTTTGCTGGGGGGAAAATAAAGGTCTGAAGATTTGCACAACCAATTAAATATTTGGCCTGGAAATGTCACAACTCATTTATGTGTATCTGTGTGTGTGCATATATATATATATATATATATATATATAATTTATTTGATCCCAGATAATAAAAAAGGGCAAGAAAGCTCACTCAACAATGTGTCTGAAAGTTCAAGAGTCAGAAATATGTAGTGAGCAAAACTAAAGTTTGCCTATTTTAATTGATACATCTTCAGTTTACTTCATATGACACAGATAACATCTGTAATAATGGGGGGTGAACTTTCCAGTTATGCTCTTTCATTTATCAAAATTGTATAAGCAGTTGAATTTTTTCCAATTAATTTTTTCTTATTACTTGATCAATGATTTTTAATAACTTTTTTCATGAACTTGAGATTTTTAACTCAATGTCAATACAAATAATAATTATCATCACTCATAAAAATAAGGATACCTATTTGAATGGCACAGCATCGGCAGAAAAATTAGATGTAATTGCTTCAAAGATTAATTTTTAAACCAATATCCATTGAGTGATCATGTATTTTTTTACTGTTTTCAATATTTATATGAGTTCTTTTAAACATAGTTCACTGATTTTATTTCAATTAAATGTAACAATAATCTCTTTCCTATGTGCATAAAATATTAGCTTTTTGTGAGTGATAAATATAAATTTAAATGAAGATATTTATTCAACATCTTAAAATACAATGAATTACATATACACTTGCTAGAACCCAAGTAAAGTGTCTGGAAATAAAAAAGGATAGTAATAATTTAGAAGTGAAGATTCAGCACTTTTCTCAATGTGAATGTGCATCTGAGAATAAATACAACACAATCTTAAGTAATAAGTCCATCTTTTAATGTCTTTGAAAGTGGAAGAAATTCTTCAAAGAGTTTTCAGGTCATTTGAAGGAAATGAATAACATTGAGCAAGGGACTAGGAGTTGGGAACTTTCTTTATGCCATTGGAAAATTATATTAAATTATTATATTTATTAGGAATGGGAACATGGAGAAACACTGACTATGAAGGATTTACAAGCATTGTCTACAGTGTTGTACACATAAGATAATATGTTCCATATATTGTGGGTAGTTTAACAGACTGTCAAGAGAAATTTTGAAAAAAAATGTTCTGCTTAACATTTGATTATAATTTAACTCACAAGGTATAAATACACTGTACAAAATATTTCATTTCATGAAATGCATATGGAAGTTCCCCGTCATAATTAATACACAATTTGTCAGGTACAGATGTTAGGCTGTTTTGCCTGTTTTCATGATTACACTGTGATATTGATTTTTTGTTTGTTTTTATGAAATTATTTTCAAATAACCTTTTTTTATTTCAGCATTATAAGGGGGTACAAATGTTAAGGTTACATACATTGCTATTGCCTTCTATTCCCCTCGAGTCAGAGCTTCAAGCATGTCCATGCCCCTGACAATGCACAATGCACTTATAATGTATACATATAAACCCATCCCCTCCCCCACCTGCCTTACACCCGATAAATGTTTTTTTTTTTTTTATTGTATAACATTTTGGTTAGATTTTATAATTTTGCCTTTACTTAGCAAAAGTTAGAGGTATGCCCTTTCCCTCCACACTGTCCACCACATCTCTCAGATGTGGGTCTATTCCCCCATCCCCCAAATCTCTGGTGAACACTACCATCTTTTGAGCACCATATTGAAAATCAGTCAGTATCAATGTGACAGCAAGTACATGTGGAGCCCATTTTTCTGATCTTGTGTCACCTCACTTTGGATAATGGTCTTAAGCTCAATCCAGGATAATATAAGTGATGTTAGCTCACTGTCATTTCTTAGAACTGAGTAATATTCCATTGTAAACATATACCAAATTTTAATTATCCAGTCATGAAATACAGGGACTTAGGTTGTTTCCACGTCCTTGCAATAATGAATTGTGCTGCCATAAACATTTGGGTGCAGATGTTTTTATAATAGAATGTCTTATGCTCTTTTGGGTAGATGCCTAATAATGCTATTGCTGGGTAGAATGGTATTTCTATTTTTAGCTGTTTGAGGTATCTCCAAATTCTTTTCCACAAAGGTTGCACTAATTTGCAGTCCCACCAGCAATGTAAGAGAGTTCCTGCCTCTCCACATCCTCGCCAGCATTTATTGCTTTAGGATTTCTTGATACGGGCCAATCTCACTGGGGTTAGATGAGCAAATAGACAACCTACAGAATGGGAGAAAATATTTGCTCTCTACTCTTCCGATAAAGGTCTGATAACAAGAATCTATCTAGAACTCAAAAGATTTAACAAGAAAAAATCAAACAACCCCATCAAGAAACAGGCAACAGAAATG